>WIPJ01067665.1:115019-127549 GCA_018155075.1 Cassiopea andromeda
GTATTTAGAAATGATCTTCTCAATAGTGTGAATGCTATATTGTTGCCTTCTGGTATAAAATGCCCCTCAAATGAAGAGTTGCTAAAAGTTATCCTTTATGGCCATGAACAGTTATCTTTTGATTCAAATGCAAAAATTCTCAGAGCAGCACTGGAATATATCCACATTTCCAAACGTTTTGAATGACCTGGTATCAATATCTCCTAATCTCCTCTCCCGATATTTTGTTTCCTTAGTTCTTGTATTTAGATTCTTGTCGAGGCACTCCTCTGGTCGAAAATCCAAGTGACAAATGAGCCACAAACTGCATAAACTATGAGTTTCATTTTATTTCGTTTTCTACCAGAGGGGTGCCTTAAAGGCCAGGGGGTAGTCATGATATTTTGCACCCCCTGGTATCGTCCTTGTAGTATTGTAAAGTAGTTTGTCAATTTGTAACTTGTTTAATGTAATTTCTTATATCTATAGAAAAAAAAACTCTGCATTGCGGATAGACAAATCTTAGATCGGAAGTGCAATTCCAAAGAAGAAAGAGCAATCGCTCGTGCACACGAGGGCACACGTGCTAATTGACGCTCGTGCACCAATTTCTTCCGGGCATTGACGGCAACTGGACCCTCAATAGAACTTACTATAATGGTCTATATGTATCAAGGAAATCAGGAAAACATGAAACCAATCAGCATAAACAACAATAGACTTTTGCATCATTCAGTAAATTCTGGGTTATATTAAACCATTTGGTAAATATCATAATATTAAGCCTTTTTCAATACTAGTATTACTTTCCAATAGTCAAGATTCATGGTTTCTACAAAAACAGAAACTTTCCGATGGAACAATAAAGAGGTGAAATATGGTTGTGACTTTGTTATCCAGCCATCTGGAGGTTGTGGGGGCCAAAACCCATTACCGTCTTACACCTACAACTATCTCTTAAGATAGTTCATCACTTGCGCAAGAAGACTTTATAAGTGGACTTCTACACAAGTTTGACTGTTTCTGGCCAGCTATTATGGAACAAACATCCAATGAAAAGTTGATCTGCCAGGAATTGAATTATATGCTCACCCATCAAATGAAAATATATGCTAAATATGTGCAGTACTAAACTTACCCTCACTGAGCCAAAGTCAATCTAATCATCAGCTAATCAACTTTATCATGTGTGTACACAGAGATCCCAATGCTGAAAGAAAAACATCATCTACTACTAAACTATTTGGTTAAAATACTGTTAAACCACTTATTATACCATAATGTCATGAAGTTAAGGTATAATAAGTGATATTCCATGATATAGACAGTGTTAGTAAACCACTTATTCTACCACAATTTCATGGTCATGAAATTGTGGCATAACAAATGGTCTACCATGATAACAGACACAGGCACCTTGGGGTCATACATGACATCAGCAAAAAGGGAGAAAGGGGAGGGGGTTCAAAGAACTAAAGATTTTTTCTTGACACAGTAGAGGGGGTAGGTTCTTTGAGAAGTTAGATATATCTTTCTAGATTTTATTTTCTTGTACATACAAGTCACTAAAATAGAATACAAATGGAAGTATAGCACTTTGACAGACATTCAATAACAATTGCACTCAAAAAATATTCTATAAACAATACATGTTTATAGGACACGAGATATTTGGATTGCAATTATGAAGACATATCCTGCAACTGTTATGTAATTAGATAGATTTACCAGGATTTGTAGGAGATGTGATACCCCTCCTAATATAATCATACTACTGAGTAAATTCTGCAATATTTTCATCCCATTTGGCATAGCTCAAGATATCAACTGTTTTTGCAGGAATAGGATTATTTGCTAGTCAATGCTTGAGGCTTCTACTGTAAAAAGCAAATTTTTAAGATAGGACACTAATGAATGTGAAAAATAGATTTGATTTCATTACTCAGGCACCAGAAGGGTGTGGTCCTCAACACTCCCCCCTCCCAATAATCATTTAAATCCTTCCTTGGTGATTTATATGTATCTAGTAAAGTATATTCATTATGATAGATCAAATGTCTCAATTGGTCATTTCAATTATGTGTGCCATAGGGTAACACAAGATAGAGGTCATAGGGGTGTGAGTCTAAAGAATCAAGTCTATGTCCAACAAGGGGGAAGGAAGGTCAACTATTGCAAATTTTTTTAGATACCATATATGCATGACCCCCTATGCTGCAGGGGCTACAGGTAGCTACCCGTCTTCACCTCTTCCATAAGGGGCTGGGGGGCAAGCTGTGCTCTTTGATTCAGGAGGTTCAAGGCTAAGCCCATAGAAGCAATTGTCTTTCAAAAGCAATATCTTTGTAAGTGTACGACTAAATCATTTTGGGGGCCATTCAATAATTGCATAACACAGACTTCACCTATTTTGACCCTCACTCACCCCTTGTAATGCACAGTAACAGCTTTAGTACTACCCACCCCCCCCTTGCTACATAACATTTTGAGTCTTAAGAGCCCCAATCACTGCTCTTATCAGCTCATGTTTCATAGCAACCACTCCTTTCATATAACAAATAACCACTTAATAGAGTGTTCTTATGTGAGAGAATGACATCACAGGGTAGAAGTTAAACATCCTAAAGTGAAGCAATTAGATGCAACTGGCATTTTTAAAATGTCTTCAAAGGTCAGCAATGTTTCAGAAAAGTGGAGGGAACATACAGACAAACACAGTGTTGGATTTTGAGCTCAACCTTGATGTAATTGCAAGAAAAAAACTCTGCTACTATCTGTCCATCTATCTATACATTACTGTACATGACCAAAAAATTGGTAGCACAACCCCCCTTCCTCCACTTCAGTTTGTAACAAAAATGACCATACACCCCACAGGCATTATATAATTTTTGAATGACCCCTTAATGGAAAAATTCAACAATGTGTCCTCAGTGGAAACCACACCTTTTCATGAAAAAGCTGCCACAAAATCAGGCTAGGAGTGTTTGAGCAATAAAAATAGTTCCTTCATAGGCATTCTCCTGAACAGGGGCGGTGCCAGTCATCGCAGACTGGAGGGGTGGAATTTTTGGTGCAATGCTCTAAAATTATGATATAAATTGTTTGCCACACCCATTTCAACATCTTGTTTGAGGATCCTCAACCCCTCCCTAACATTTTCTCATCAAATTTGGATGAATTAAAACAGTGATTTTGGTAAGAAGTGGGGGGCATGTCCCCCAGTCCCCCTGTGGCACCACCCCTTCTACAGTAGCATCAAGGGCATACAAGCTATGAGCGATATATAAATATCACAGAATAACTATTCCTCTTGTGCAATGATCATTCTGCGATGTACTATATATCGTCATTAATCATTTCAAAGCTTCAAAGTTGTATGCCAGGCCACTTTCTGCATGATAACACAGTAACACCCAGAAAAACACTAATAACTGTATGTAATCTTGACTTTGAAAGTAAAATGAATAAGCAGGATAATCAAATCGATTTCGTTGAATACTGTCTCGTCTCTTTGACAAAATAATTGAGCAATGTAAATAGAACAATTGGCTAATCTGGCTAGCTGGTGGAAATGGATTTCATCACCATTGTGAGTAGAATTTGAAAGGTCAACTGCATCATTGACAAAACGTTGATTGGAAGGTTGCACGTGGCATACAGCAGTATGTTCAAACTAACAAAACATTACCTATAAATTTAATGTTGAAAGCAAGTTGTGCTTGTTCATTAGTCTAAATAAACAAAGTGCCAAACTCAAAAGCAGAGAAGTTTAAAAAGCTCAATTTCAGATGTCACGAGTACATTGAAAGTATAGCCCAACAAACAGTATGGAATAAAAATAATATTATTCTGCTCATGTCACATAGAAAATCGAAATACGACTTTTGGTATTGTCGATTACGCTTGACTTCCTTTTCATAGGAGATGACTGATGCTAGAGGAGATGACAGAAATGACGGTGTTTAACTGAGCTTGTGCAACGGGTGTACTACAGACCGAGTATATACATTACTATCTAGCAAATTAAGAAAGCTAGCTAATTTGCAGATTGTGGTGAGATAATGCCGTAAATCGCTCTTCCATGGAGTGGGGAACGCAATGGAAAACTAGAGTTGTTAGGCCATCTCACAGCATGAATGAGCTGCAAGTTGTACTACCTCTAAAGCACATATAAAAGACAAAAAGTGTAACCAGTAATTGAATTAATATACCAAGATTGTTATATCCTTGAAGATAGTATCCTTGTTACAATAAAGGAGACGGTACGATAGACCGCCTTCCACGCTACTGTAAGCTGCACGTGCCTTCCAGTAACTCACTACACTACTTCATTGTTCCACTCTTGATGATGAAGTTGGGCTAATTACATTAGATACGATAATATACTGTTGGCTGCCACTTACCAATTATGTGGTGGAAGCGGATATAGATATAAATAAACACACAAATATAAATGAAAGAAAATAGACCAATACTATCATGCGTACAAGGGGGGCTAGAGGGGTGCTAGGGTCTATAGTCGGAGCTGCTAGCCCCCCCATCGGAGGGTGAAAACCTTTTATCTCGGAAAATTTTAGTAGTTGTTATACTAGCCCTGTCCAAAAGCACAGTGCTGCCAAATAGCAAGTTGGTGGTTGGGAAGTCAACAAACTTGGTATTGCTAAAACATTTGTCGAAATTGCTAGATCTTCTGCCAAGTTTAGACATTTTCAGCAAGTTCAAGCTTCTTGACCAACTGTCAGTGAATAAGACAACTCTTAAGTTATTTGAAAAGTTTCTTAACAAAATGCTTCATCATATTTGAAACCTGCTCTCTCTCCTCTCATGGCCTCCGTCACACGCTAACAGATTAGGCTGCAAGTAAAATAATAAATGTAATTTACAAAAGTGCTCCATGCATCCTCCATAAATATGTGCATGCAAAATATTTTTTTAACAATATTTGTAATTAGGATTCTTAGACTGTAAATAGTACTATACTATGAGGTGCCAAATAAACATCCCCCTTCTTATTAACTCTTCGATTTTTTCCAACCCCCTGGACCTTATTAGGACCCCCTGGACCTTATTAGAACCCCCATTTATTAAATTTAAGGAGATTGGCTATAGAGTGCTTCTGTGTATATTTTAGCCCTATGCTTTATGACAACCTGGTTTTTGTTCTTTCCATCATTTCTATCATTATTTAAAGCCATTTCTCACATTCCAACCTCCCCATTTGTCAGATTTTAGAGTTTTTTCTGACCCCCTTGTTTAGTAAGACCCTCCCGTTTATTTGGCACTTGAGAGTAATCATTTAGACTAGTTTATTTTGTTAGTTAATTTAATTATAGCCTTTTTTATATGGGAGGGTACCTTGAAAACCAGTACTTGTACGGAAGGACTCTCTTCTTTGTTAAATATATGGAATGAAGTGAGATAAATGAAATGAATAATCAATCATTTGGTGAATATTGGTGTGGTCAAAATTTTGGTTGGCTGTACTTTAGGTGTTAACAAATGTGCAGTTTTTCTATTGTCAACACTTCTTACAAGCAGTCTCCTTGCAGAAGCAATGCAAGAAAAGTACCTGTTTGAACTGGTACACTGCACAGCCAAATATATAGTACATCAAATGTGAATGCTTACATGGGAAACCAGACTGTGCAGTGCTATAAATCTTATGGAAACTATACATGGCACTGGATGTAAGCATGATCTTTGTGGTATCCCAATCTACTATCATTAATGCAATAGGTTACTGTCTGAATGCCCCAAGCAAAACCCTCAGATCCATAATTCTACACTGGTGCATCTGGCAACATACATCAGTGGTTCATATCATAACCCTCTTCCCCTTTTCTCTCTCTCTTCTGATATGCCCATAGAAATAGTAGGATGGGTATGCCCCATATCAATAACGCAGGAACATTAAAAGAAAATCTATGATTACTGCTATCAAGTTATCCCCCCTACCTTTCCCTACTTACCAGAGTACATTATATACTATTGGTAGGGTTGGTACAAAGGGACACATCAGAGGCTATGCCCATCTGTTGGAGCATGCTAGCCCCCATTGGAAGGTGAAGAACTCTATTATTGGAGCAATCTTAGCAGTTTCGCTAATTGTATCTCTGTATCTCCATCTCTCATCAGAAGACTGATTCATACCACATTGAAAATTGAAATGATATTTTCAAGGATGCTAGATAAAAAATAACTGACTCAGATAATATTTTCATATATATGACAGATTGGTACATTTCCTACAAAATGATCTAGGTGAATCAAGCAACACCATCCAGGCAGGCCTCCTCATTAACATGAGTTGATGACTGTCTTTCATAAACTTGTCCATAAATGTTAAATAATATGAAGGTATGATTGTGCACATTTTGGTGATAGCATTTGAATGCACAATAATGCTTAACCATAAAGTGCTCTTCAGGAAAGGCTCACAGCTGGACTGTTGGAAGCCAACCTTCATTAACAATCACCTTCACTTACATAACCTGATACAATTAACAACTGGTGTGCTGACTTCAATCCTATAAACATAATCTAGAATTTTTCAGTTTTTTTTGCTGTAAGTGGATCTTTTATCCAATCTCACCAAATTCTATCTCTGTAAATTGCAAATAATCAAAAATAAAAAAACCCATGAAATACAACTTGACATTTCCATGAGAAAAGAGAGCTAGTGCTAATAGTACCCCCCCCCAATCTAATTCCTGAGAATTTCATTTCAAAAATGTTATGTTAAATATTTTGCTTTTTTGTGCACATATTTAATCTGAAATTACACTTCTTTTTATAAAAAGAACCAGTAAAATTGAGGTTCAGGCTGGCTGTTCTTAATTTTTCCCCAATTTGGAGGCTGAATTGTTCTTACTTTATTCTTAAATTAGTAGGATGTAAGCAATTTGAAAATACGAAGGAAGACAATATATGTTCAAGACAACACTGGATGTTTTGATTGATTGAGAGCCCACTAGGGTAATGCTACGTCCAAGATGGTCTCTACTGCATATCAATGTTTTTATTGAAAAAGGTCTACAAACAATCAGAAATAGACATTGTTAGCACACTATCTGGTGTTGGAAAGGACATTTCATATCCATATAATAGTGGAAAACTCATGCATCATTGTCCAAAAATATGTTTTCAACAGTTCTTCAGCCTCACCATTGTTCCTAATTTGTTTTTAAATTTTCCACCAAATTCCAGGCTCATGTTCTTACAAAATTATTCTTATAAAAAGAGAGTGCAATTGGAATATCTAATTACTTTTAAACTGGCTTACTTGCCTGTTTAAGACAACCCTAAATCATTCAAGAAATGTCCTAAAACAATCAACTAAATAATCCCAAAGGCTTTGGTAACTTAAGCATGGGTTAACATTGTTAAAATTAAGAATAAATTCTATGACTCAAATTTAACAAAAATTGTTCCTTAATTTCCAGGATCAACATTCCTTAGAACTTTCTTGCTTGAAAGACCACAGCCTCATCTTTGCAATCTATGTCCCCTTCTTCACAACCATTATCCACAACATAGACATCTGAAGTTTTCCCAACATGTGACTTAGAGTCAGCTGACTTAGTTGCTTTCATGCAGTTTCCAATCAACTGTTTTATGTCATTTTCCATCAGCAAAGGCAAATATAACTCATTGTATCTCTTGATTGGTTTTCCAGTGTGATCAAACAAAAACTTCTCAAAATTCCACCTGACATCACCAGTTTTGATAGGACTCCATGACACTGTGCTGGTAGTAGCAATTGTGGCATCTGGTCTTGGACAAACAGACTTGCAAGAGAAGACAAATGGGTCATGTCTACATTTTAACATGTTGAATGTAGTAATGACGTAATATCAATATTTGGCCAACAGAAACACTTAATTTAAGAATGATAACCACGAAGAGTAACATTATGAAGTTTACATATCTGCACGGGTACCCCTGGTTGAAAGCCACTTTCTTAGAGCAAGATGTTAACAATGGATAAACCAATTCTGCAACCCGAATGGGAAATTGGTCAGTCCCATCTAAAATACATTCTGCTGCTCTTGTAGCAATACAACATAAGGACATGCAGAGTGCCTCCATATTTGATCTTTCTGCATAGACAGTAAAAAATACTACACGTAATGCAATTTTCGTCACTACACTACTGTTATTAAGAACAGTGAACAAAGAATAAGAGCATTAAATACCTTAACCCAAGAGTAAAAGGCGTCTTCATCAGCACCATTGACATTCAGCTTTGAAAATAATGTGAAATTTGGGACAAAGTTTTTACCAGGCCTGACATACTTTAGGCCATTCATGATTTCATCGTCTCTTCCTGGCTCTTGGTTATTGAACTGTGCGCAAGGGAACCCAAGAACTTGCAGACTGCAAACTTTCCTTGCCTTAGGACCATACTTCAACATGAGTGCATTCAGCTGAGTGTAGGTCGAGGCCGTTAAACCTCAGAAAGTTGCCACATTGACGGCAATGACGACATGGCCTTTATACGCGTCAAAAGAGACGGTCTTGCCACCGAAATCAGGTAGAGTCTTTCTGGAGTACTCATAAAGATTTCCCGATGTACTTCCACATTGAGATGATTGCCCTCCAAATACTGGAGAGCATATTAATGCCAACGCAATGATTTTGGAAATCATGCCGAAGACAAGCTGTACCTGCCTGCCTTCCTTTTGGCAGAGCACTTCCTTCCTTGTGTTTATGTACGTGCTTGTTTTTCTTAGCAGATATATTTGATTGGATAGATCTCGATCACACTAGCCAATCAAATAGCAGAACTTTTCATTTGCATAAAGTGATTGTCTGCATTGAGAAGTTGCATAAGTGTCGAAGCCATAGAACTTCACGCTTTATTTATAAATCGTAAGTTTATGACATCTGAAGAGAATTCAGTCAAAATCATATTGGAAGACGACGTTGGCGTAGCTTCGATGAGACAGCGAATGCCATAATTGACGAGGAACTAAGATGTAGTGGAAGCAGTTTTAGCCACCGAACTATGAGACAGAAATTAGCAGTAGAGCAAAAATTATCCGTCAGAAAGCTCTGCAAATAATAGATCCGGATGGGGGTAGACAGCAGGCTACGACACAGACATGAAAAGAAACGGTATCATTCTGATAGCCCAAATCATTTCTAGCAACTCGGTGGGTTTCATATATTACGAACTTCCATGCTGAACTAATTCAAACCACATGATGCTACTTACATACTACGCCCCTTAGCATAGCGCTCAAATCTTGATTGGTTAATAAATTTGCTCACAACCAAATTCTCCTTACCGTCTCAGCCAATAGAAGGCGGTGAATTCATCAACAAACTGCTTTCGAAGCTAAAGTTAGGCTAATTTCACATGTTTTGGAGCGTTTTTACCACCCATACTAAAATAGCTGTGCACGCTCGAGTTTATCTACTTTGGTCGAAATTATACTTGAATCATTAAGCTCATACATTCGGCTCTACGTGTTGATAGAACTAGAGTTGGATCTCGTGGTTTTGATACTTAATGATACAAAACAAAATTAAACCCATCAAAGTAAGCCTACCTAATGAAAGCACGAGCTTTTGTTCCAAATAAATACTATATATTGATCTATAAACACAATCTAGTTAGATATGCTGATACCTCTAACTTCTTGAAGGAACACTAATGCTTCCTACCTTTTATCTTCATGTTTCTTCCTGACAGCACTATATAGACCATTATTTAGCTGTACATTCGTCTTCATGCAACGCTTAATTTGATCATTATGTTCAAGTGGTTTGTCCAACTCTTTTAATCAGAAGAAAGCAATGTTTCGTCCTCTCTGAGCACATTTCTTCTTGCTTCACTTATCGCTATTGCAACCACACAACATTATGGCAGTCACGTAGACGCAAGATAGTAAAAAGACTGGACCCTGGTTACGATTAGAATTTTGGCGGGAATATGTATAGTGATAGTAGTACTTGTGCCATAAGAAACCTGACATATTCTATATTTGTTGTGTTTCCAGTTGAATTTTAGTATTTCGTCTGGTTTAATTTTTCAATATTTAAGTAGCAAAGCTCTCCATCCCAATGGTTTATACTTACTATACTCACATCCATTTTGATATACTAAGAATAACTGTCTCTTAACAAACTCATCCCAACACCAACATTTTCTCATCAAATCAGGTAGGCTTACTTTGATGGATTTAATTTTGTTTTGTATCATTAAGTATCAAAACCACGAGATCCAACTCTAGTTCTATGAACACGTAGAGCCGGATGTATGAGCTTAATGATTCAAGTATAATTTCGACCAAAGTAGATAAACTCGAGCGTGCACAGCTATTTTAGTATGGGTGGTAAAAACGCTCCAAAACATGTGAAATTGGCCTAACTTTAGCTTCGAAAGCCGTTTGTTGATGAATTAACCTCCTCCTATTGGCTGAGACGGTAAGGAGAATTTGGTTGTGAGCAACTTTATTAACCTATCAAGATTTGATCGCTATGCTACGCCCCTTATTCATTATAATTATGCAGAAACATTCCAACATGATATATTGAAGCCCTTTGGCTTATGCATCCATGGATACATAGACGAGTCTATTGTCCCCAACTTTTCCCAATTTAGTTGTTTTTTTCCCCTAATTTTGCCTATAAAACTTCTTATTGCCACTTTGCATTAGCTGAGGCTGAGACGTGATGTCTCGAAACATCCTATATTTCCTAGGTAACGTCTTTCTGGTTATGTCTTAAATTACGGTTATGTCTTACGGTATGTCGAATTAGCCTAGTGAACTCTGGAATCTCGCATTAAATGAAAAAGAAAGGAAATCTCTGACATGTTTCTCGTCCTGGCTCTTCTGTTGAGATTCATAAACGAGTATTTAAGGAAAAATATGAGGCCTGAGGTTGACTGCAGATATAGCCTATATCATATAGGTGCAGAACATATTAGAATCGCAGCTATCCAACGGTTCTTTCAAAATAAACCAAGTGACCATTGGTCTGGTGAAAAGAGCTTTCTTTACGGAATGTCTATGAGTAAGCAGAGAATAGAGGCATGGCAGGGAAAAGAGGTATGCCGTAAACGTACGGTTAAATAATTATTTCATTGTATGAATAAATTATGCATACAATGAAATAAATTATGCATTCAAGCAAGTCCCATGTAAAAATATCCTTCGATCAAACTGACCCTATCGCCATATTAAATCAGTGAAGCCGTCGGTGCAGAGTTGCAGTGCAGCAGATACTCCTCAACCTTCTCCTCCTACGAAACAGTGCATGTATGGGAATGGACATTTGCTAACTTGCGGCTCCGTAGGTAATATTGCGCAGCCTCGGATTTACTATTCTCAACAAAGTGGCGGAATGATGTCTTGACGGTACCTGTTAGCTATGGAGAGCTTCCAGACAATACTTTCTTTCTTATTCTAAAAATACAAACATGGCTTTGATACAGGATGAATGTTGAAAAGCTATGAAAACTATGAAAAGCTGAAAGAAAATGCTCCTATAACCAAGCGAGCTGTTATGAATTGCACATCTGCAATGAACATTTATTGCCCCATCTCATAAGGGAGGAGAAAATTTCTCAAAGCTTCAAGACTGAAAATACTGGTAATTGTCTTTGCGCTAAGATAAAAGTTTTCATATCAAAATGTTTACCACAGCAGGGGAAAACGGCAACATTCTTTTCACATACTGAAAGCTTTTTTCGTCCGACACTCATCAGAGTATGAAAACGTCGTATAGTGACCTAAAGGCTAACCAAAATATATATCCAGATGCGGTTACATGTGATAGGATGCGTCTAATTGGCCCCAAGAGTGACCAATTAGGGCCTATTGACCATTGTTTACTTGAAGAGTCCCAATGAGAAAACGAACTCTTTTTGTCTACGCAAGGCTGGACGTGTTGTTTTATTGTCTGCTAGTCTCTGCGTAGTGCGTCCTACGTACCGAGCTTCATATCGGCACGAAAATTCATAAACTACGTAACTTTTTTGAGTGGTAGGAACGCAACCTTTTTTAGCAGATGGTAACATAACTCTAGTGTTGTAAACCATACGGGGCTTCACAGCATAGAAACAAGATGTAATGGCTTTTTCAATTTGATTTTCAAACTTTGGCGTCTCATCAAAGTTATGAATTTTTATATGTTCATTTCCTAAGACATTCTTGACTTTCTTTGCAGAATTAAAACGATTTGTGAACGAATTTTAATCCTTCGCTTATTATTTAACTATTAAGAAAAGATTTCTTATACATTTATATATTAGATGTTTAGTTATTAATCGTTATTATTGGAAATTTTGATGAGTTTCTCTATGCCATAAATTAGTTGATGCTGCGTGCCTTGTTAATAGAGAGTTTATGATTCACGACGCGCCTTATCAAGACGCGATGAGGAGGTCCGGAGCTAGCGCAATCAAGGGAATGCCCTCAACTTATTGGCGCGTTCTCAGGCCTAACAGAGCGGTGAAGGTTAAATTGCACGTCGTGTGGAAAACGAAGACTTAATTCGGTATGTATACCCTCCTTGTCTCTCAGAATGTCTATATGCTG
>WIPJ01067665.1:133813-193121 GCA_018155075.1 Cassiopea andromeda
TGGTAAGTAGAGCCCACAGAATCACGTTATGTTCCCAGGCAGTGTATTACGTAAATGGAATTAGCATCCGTATAGATAACTTCCGCATCTAATGAATGGTAGAGCAAGAAAGTAAATATAGGCGTGTATTTGTTATGAGTAAAAGCTTCCTAGCGAAACCTTCCGAAAGTAGAGTATATAAGAGGTATAGAGATGTAGATAAATGGAGAAGAGAGTGAGGTTCGATGGCAGGGACTCTAAGTCACCTCGCCGAACCAAGTAACGCGTTACGAAAGAAAGAACATTTGGCAGATTATTGGATTTATCTCTGTGTTTACTCTCATTTTCGCATATAAGCTCGGCATAGACGTTATACCGTTTTACACTGTAATCACTTATTAGGTCAACACTTGAACGATTTGATAGTGGAAAATTGACTCGTGCGTGATATCTTTTTACAACTCTAATAATTGATATATTTTATATAAAAAATGGATTTATATATATACACACAGTTGAACCTCGATAAATCGGACTGCCAGGGGAAACAAGAATTTGTTCGACTCATCGAGGTTTCGACTTATCAAGGTTTACACCTCTGGGGGTTAAATTTTGCTTCCAAATGTCTCCAGAGCACAAGCGACAAAGGTGTGGACATTCAGGTAGGATTTAGACCATTATAGTCTTTGTGGGCCGTAATGGTACTTTTCCATCTACGAAAACCGAATTTTGGGGTTGTCCAAGTCCATTCAAGTTATTGGATTTCTCGTGAATATATAAATATAAATACAGTGTGGCAATGACAAAATTTTCATGAAAAATCCAAATCATTTATTTTTCAGAATGTAATTTAAATTTTATACAAGCAACAGTAAGTATGGTGTTGTGTACCAGTGCGTTGTACTTGATTGCATAAATCAATAAGCCACGTTCAGTTTTTTGGACCATTCTAACCCAAGATACGCCTAAATTTCCGCCAAAACACTGTTTTGGTCCACCATGCAGAGTTGCCAAATGCCCCCATTGGCCATTTGAAAAAGGTTATCAAAGGAAAACTTGCAATTCCTGGGGATTTTGCGATGATTTTAATAACACAACGGGATATTTAGCATGTACCTGTTGAGATAAATTGATAAAATGTTGGTTAATATTGCTGACAAGACTTTTTTGATCGCAATTTTTTTAAATCTACCAATTTTGTTCGACTTAAGCGGAGTCGTTTGTTTAAAGAAGCTAACAATTTATTCGAATTATCGAGTTATTCGACTTATCCAGAGTTCGACTTATCCGGGGTACTTTTCTGTACATAAAGCATACTAAAACCAAGGGAAATGACAAAACTTTCGAGATCAGAGGAGCTCGACTTAACTGGTAGTCGACTTATCGAGGTTCAACTGTATATATATTATAAGCTATTGTGTGCCCGCACTTTCATAGTTAAAAGATAATGCATACTGCTCATACCTAATAGTATACCTGCATAATATTAACTACCATAATGTCTTTCAGCCTTTTTTCTCCTTCAAGTCATTGTGACCTTTATTAAGGCCTACTCCAACTCTTCTCCTTCTAGAGTGGAAATGCTTCTCTGCCATAGCAAGCTTCCTCTCGTAATGAACAACCTGACGCTCTATGTTCTCAAGTAAACTCATAACTTCGTCCAACTCATGGTCACACTTCTCAATGCATGTCTTTGCACCTGTAATATATTGATTCTACTTCAAATAAAATACCAATACCTCAATCACAGTAATGGCAAACAGGAGCTGACGCAAAAAATCACCAAAGAAGTTCATGGAAAATAGACAGAAACCTCAAGTAAAGCAAAATTCAAATGAGCAAAGAGAAGATCAAATAAAGAGATTGATCGGTGAGAATAATCAACCACTGACTGTTGCCCAAAAACATAAATTCATAAATTGATATAAATGTAGACTGATCAATAAACTGATCGACTGGTAAACTTCATGATCGTTGATTGCTTGATCAAGTGGCTAATGAATTAAATAAAGATTTGATTACTTCTATAAATAAACATGGAGCAAATATGAAACAAAAGGCTAGTTCAAGGCCTATTTTAGAGTTAGGGTCATAGCCACATTTGTTGATCTTGGACGTCTTGAGTGTGGTCTTTGAAGCTTACAAGTATGATCAACTTTCTCACTTTCACATACTCCTTATTTCGCAGATATTCTTCTGTGCTTTGGTCTGTATATGTTCTATGTAGATTTCAAGAGCAGTACAACATATATTTAAATTTGGCATCAAGCAATGAAAGCTTCCACATGAACATTAGGATTACTTGAAGAGCGTCTTCCCCAAACTAGCCAAACTTTACCAAGACATAGCGTAGGCATGTGAAGTTTCCCTAACATAGGCACTGGGTTAGTTAGGCAATGAGAAAGCAACAGATGCTGTCGGTCATTTTCTTTTTTGAAAGCAATAATTAAACTGCAAGTACCTTTCATGGTAGAAACTCGAAAGACCTAGTGCTGCCAGACAATTATAAAAATGCTACGATTGATACTATGTTTTAACTCTCCTGTGTAGATTTGTGAACAAGGATTCCTCAAGTCACTGGATTACATCCATGGGGCTCCGCTCCACCAAAATGGTTGAAAATCACTGACCTAGTGTCTATTCCTGATATTATAGGAGCAGAAGCAATTGTATTTTGCAACAGTGCATACTGCATGATCATTTGAGCATGTTATGATGAATATTCTAATTACATATGGAAAGGGGCATAATATGTAAACAGTGTTATGATTCCACACGTCATACTTTAGAGATGTGCACTTTACTCGGCTATGCCCCTCGTAATCTTTGATCACTAACAAAATCATAAAACGCAGAAGTAAATTGTAGAACCTAGTAAATTGTAACTATAAGTTATCACATGCCACTATATAATTTTTCAATCAATGTTTGCCCTACATATAAAAGTCTGAATGGTTGAAAGGCTGTAATCTATTCAACAAAATACACACTACCAATAAAAAGAAGAAAGTTGAAGATTACCAAATTGCTCGGCAGAGAGCAAGAACTTGTCAAGGCCAGCCACCATCTCGTTGCATTTCTTGAAGGCTGATCTGTACTCTCTCCTAAATCGTTGAATTTCTAAAGATCCTGGGTCAGAAAGAGATACACTTTCTGCTTCTTCATCAGTGATGTTAAGTGACATTGTAGAAGCATACTTTTGTAGATTGTTTTCCAACTCATTAACTCGTTTTTTCATGCTCCCTACGTAGCTGTCACAGCTCTCTTGCAAAATATCCAATATATCGAGGAGGACTTCTGAAATACCAGGGGCAATATGACAAATATCGTTCTGCAATCTGTTGCTTGCCCATGTATCTCCAACGGCACTGTGCAAAGACGTTTGATTCCATGGCTAAAAATAAAAAAAATCGTGCTTATGAAGTACCGTAAAGCTCTAATAAGCCCCTTCTCTAAAAACCCCCTCTCTATTAGTCCTCTTTTAAGAATCCAAAAGATAAATAAGACCCCATGGCTTAACAGAACCTTTACGGTAGAATGCATCTATATTTCCACAAGTTTAGTCCACGCAGAAGTGCCACATAATTGAAGAAAACGAATACACGAAGACTTTGTAACCTATGGGCCTTATTCATATTCTCATAAAAAAGTTTACAGAAGAGCGATGGTTGTAATGCGGAACTGTTAGTAACCGACAGCTTTCACAATGCCCAAATAAAATTTGTTCTTGCAAAGCAATGTCTCAAGCTTACTTTTGAAGCTCAGCTTACCTGTTATTCTTGAAAGTTGCTCAGTTTTTGCCTGATTTCGGTTTCGCGTTTCTTATGTAGAGCAAATATTAGAGCAGTATATAAACTTCAATCCATTTTAATTCAATGCAATTCAATGCAATTTATAAAACTTAAAGTCCCATAAAAGCTTTTAACATATGTAGCTAAGTGAAGCAAAACGTCATTACATTATTCAGTTTCGTACAGGATTGAAAGGCCGAAGGGATTTTGATTAAACTGACGCTTAGCGATATTGTTCTTACCCGTACTAGTAGTACAGACAAGGCTGGTTCCCCATATTTTCGCCTTGGTCCATCGTGCTAGATAGGAAACATACAATGAGTTATGTAGATACTTCAAAGCCCGTGTCACCTAGCCCTCTCGGTCCCCGCCAACCTACCCAGCTCGTGTGATGTCATATTATGCCTAATGTGGCCCCTGGGCCAAAATGAGTTTGACACCCCATAGACTAGAAACTTTATTAAATCACAAGGCAACCCAATTGATATCACAGAACTAACATAGTATATAAATCCATAAATAATCTTGCACCCAAATATCTATGCAATTTATTCACTGAAAACTCATCTAGGGATATTATCAGCCTGAGGAGTTCTGAAACAGATTTATACGTTCCTTTCATGAATACAAAGAACGGTCTTACCGTGGTGCCCATTTTTGGAATGGTTTGAAACCTACAGCTAATAATGCGCTCTCTCTTTTTGATTTCAAAGGAGTCATGAAGCAATAAAAGCTATAAAAATGGTCCTTTTTCAATCTTTAATTAGAATTTCTTTTTTCTTTCTTATATCAATGACTGTAACTTTGTTCGCACTTGTACTTAGATATTAGTTTTTTTTATAATTGCTAGTATAGCATTTTAGATGGAGGGACCCTTGAAAACCGACACCTTTGCTGAAGGGTCCTCCTCCGAAAAGAATTTTAAAATGAAATGAAAAAAATGAAATTTCTTGGTTTGCTCTTGAATGAGTTTAATCGTGGCACATTCTATATATACACATAATACTGTAGGAATACTAATTCTACACTGCACACGAATTGTTAGAAGTTTTTTATGGAGAAGCCTGTAAACGACATACCACATTAGGCGTTTTACTATCTCCTGCATTGGCGATGCTGATGCAGCCAGCAGCAAAAGCTCCACATCCTCCAATTGCCGTAATGCTTCTGTAAAATACGTCGTACGTTAGCTGAAATTGAGCCTCAATACTCTTATAGACGCAGAGATTCTCATAGACTTCAGAAGCAAATATAAGATATAAGATTATTCTCGATACTCTCAAGTGCCAAATAAATGGAGGGTCCTAATAAACAGGGGGGTTGGAAAAATTTCAAAATTTAATAAATGGGGGATCAAAATAAACGGGGGAATCGGAATTTGAGTAACTGACTTCAATGATTATACAAGCACAGAAAGAACAGAAGCAGGTTATCATAAAGCATAAAGCTAAAACATATACAAATGCATACTGTTTTTCCTTGGAAATTGGTCGTAAATAGTACCACCAAAGAAAGGAAATGAAATGACGAGTTTTTGAAAAAGTCAATTTCCTTAAAATTAATAAACGAGGAGTCCTAATAGAGCCAGGAGCGCTGGAAAAATCGAAAAATTAATAAGCGGGGAGGGGGACATTTATTTGGTACCTGAGAGTAATCATTACCACAGCACAACCAAAAGTAACAATCACTAATTCATCATAAACACTTTGATCGTCACAGAAATAACCAGCTGCCCATTACACTCATTTTTTCAAGATAAACATTAAATATTAATAGTGGTTGCAGTTTCCTTTGATATTCTAATACGAACTGCCCTTGAATATCCTCCGCACCTATAAAAGCCATTTAGGTAACTTGACGAAAAACCTAAACAGCAGAAGCTAATAAGGCGCTTAAGGCAAGTAAACATCTAGGTTTGAAACATCCAGTGCTATAAAAGTATTTTTGTTTAAAGACTCAGAAAGAGTATTCCTTCATTATGAACTACACGCTTTTTTATAAGGACCCAAACTCAAGGCCTAGTCCTAACAGCTCCTTATTTTTGGACCTTTTTTATCAAATTTTAGTGCTACAAGTGCATCAATCGCAGAGTTGCAATTCATAACAGCTTGTTTGGTTCTAAGAGCATTTTCTTTCAGTTTTTCATATTTTTCATAGCCTTTCAACATTTAGCCTGTATCAAAGCCATGTTTGTATTTTTAGAATAAGAAAGAAAATAATGTCTGGATGGCTAACAGGTGTCGTCAAGGCTTCGTTCTGCCACTTTGTTGAGAACGATAAATCCGCCGCTGCGCAATATTACCTACGGAGCCGCAAGTTAGCAAATGTCCTTTCCCTTACACGCACTTTTTCGTAAGGCAAGAAAGTTGGTCAAAAGTTTGCCATGCTGCAAGAGATTTGGCCACAGTATTTTCTGTGACCTTTTCTTTTGATAACAATAGTTGGTCAATTGGTCAAACCCCCCCCCCCACAACAGAAGGTGTCTCGGTACATCACTGAGGGGCGTCAAAGCGACTTTGAAAGTGTAGGGGAGCCTGGTTACTAATATCGGGGATAAGCTCAGGTAGGAATAGTGAGACACTATATTATGAAAAAGTGGGGGCTGCCAGTACCCCCATCCCCCTCTGCTTTCGACGCCCCTGTCAATCCATATGCATGATGTAGAAATGACGTATAAAACAGTGTCTACCTTTCATTTTAACCACTCACCTACAGTTAACAAGCATGTTCGGAAAACATTGCTCATATTTCCCCAAGATTATCGATATAATTTGGGTGTCTTGAGGAATCGAGCGTTCACTGAATAACTCCGCGCGTTGAAGTTTTTGAAGTATATATAACAATAAAGAAAAGCAAGTTACAGCAACAATATACACACAATAAGTCCAAGAGTTCTCAACTCAAATGCTTCCTCGAAGCGTAATGTTCAATGTTACTGTTCTTCTCTCTTCGTGTTCTCGAAGCTCTTCGCTCTCCACTATCTCCTCTATAGCTCATATTGAAAATTCATATGATGTGCCGAAGACATTTTCCTAAACTACTACATATATTGCCAAAAGCATGCTATATACCTACCTAAGAGCATCAAATAACCTTACACAGGATGCACTAAAGAAAATTTCCCAAAAGTTCGCACGATTTGCCGAAAAAGGCGAGATTTGCCGATAAAACCTCTTCCAAGGAAGGTATGACCACAGAGTACTCTGAGAGTCTCTGTTCTGTGGTATGGCATCCCCCTTATAACCCTTCGATGTGGTTTAAGGTTCAACTTTCAAGAGCTTTTTAAGCATCACCGCAGAGACACTTTACAGATATCGCATTGATTATAATGTAAGCCCGCAGCTCACATCTGACTTTGGCTGTTCTCGCGTCTCGCACCTGATTTTGGTTCTGCTCACAGCTCGTAAATTATCAGATCAAGTCGGTCGCAGCTACGCTCACGGAAATTTATCAATACATGTTTTCCATCCTGGGACGAAGGGGTGTGATATCCCAGTCCTCTACCTAATCAAAAGATCTGAGGACATTCTGAAAGTTAACACTTTAAGGAAAAAGTTATGCCAGTTGGAAAAATGTGAATCAGTTAGATAAATGATACTTGACCTTTGTCACTGGGAAACTTCGAGCCCGTACCCAGGGGTGATTTCTAGGGGGGCTCAGGGAGGCGGAGCCCCCTAGAATTCTTGCATTGGCTTAGCTTTTCAGAGTTTATTGGCTTTGCTTCCAATGTGCTATGATCAATTGTGCACTGCTATATGGTTATTGAGGCATCTCTTATTGGTGATTGTACTATATCAGTATTAAGCTAAACTATCATGTCTTCTCCATCTATGAAAATATGGGCATGGCTGTAGGTGGGCCACACCCAAAATATGGGCGTGGTTGTGCCTAGAGCCCCCCTTGTTAAAATTTTTAGAAGTCACCACTGCCCGTACCCCATCAAATATATCCGTCACTTTACGTTCCTGATTCCGATCCAAAACTTGCTTCATCCACCATTGGCACTATTAAAGTCACCCGACAGCAACTTATTTCCTCCCTATTGCCCCCGAAGCATCGTGTCAATATTTCTATGGTGTCACCCTATTTTTATCGGGCCTTAGCAATAGGTTACATACAGTACCGGAAATAGGAAATCAAAATCGATGCGTGGGAAATAGCATACTGGACCTTTGAACCCCTATTTCAGTCTCAAGCATTGTCTTTGCACTAAAGTACTAACAAGATACCATAATGACGATACTTAGTTGCAAATAGTAACAATAAACCACTGTCGTACTGTGCAATGTTAACACATTTGCTAAGAAAACCACAAAATCTAACAATACAATAAATCGAGCATTTCTGCTGAACAAACCTAGTCATCAAGTTACCTTTTGTTTTCGTACATAATTCCTATCAATAAGTGATAAGCTTTGACACAGCGTGCCAAGTTAAAAAGAAAATAAAGCTACTTAAAATAGATATTTAGACTTTGAGATTATTGTCATAATGTATGGATACCTGCTCATGTTGTTGTCATAAAATCATTGCGTTTTGTAAATCATAACGCTTTACCATGTAATGACTGATAGATACCGAATCTTCCTACATGTCCAATCACTGCTTTAGTAAGCCGCACACGAAATCAGTTGAAACCGAGGAATGCCCTCCTTAAGGAGGACGAATCCCAATGTTGCTATATGTTTTCAAAGACGAAATCCTAAAGATAGTAGGAAATAATTCTTGTTGTCAAAGCTTGATACTATGTAGCGGCAGTATGCCATTACCTAGCGTCAATTAGAGAGAAAGGAAACGGGTGGACGATGCTGGTGCACTTTTTGGACCTACAATTGCCATAGATGCAAATAGAGTAACTATCTTCACTAGAAGCCTATTGCTCAACCAATAGCAGTCACCTATGATATCTGAAATTAAAATGTCGACTTATAAATGCCATCTGATGTCATATGAATATCGTGAAAAGTACAAAACTCACGTCAACAGCAGGGACCTCTTTTGACTTTGTGCCATACGGGCCATACGACTGGCCAATGCTTCATCTTCAGAGAACAAATTGCCCAACGCCCTTCCAAGATTCTTGGCGTTTCTAAAACTTCTCCTAACAGCTCTGTGTACAATACTTCCGAACGACATCTTCAGATATATGTTGTCGCGCAAAGTGCTTACAATACAATAAAGCTTTTTCCAAGCAGTTGGATCTGAAAGCAGGAACTTTGTGACGCAATATTGCAAATGTCACGCATTGACTCAGTCACGCCAAATATACAACATTACTCAATATATCTTTGAAACGTTTTAGGACTGTTATCGTGTTTTGCTGGACAAGAAGATGTGATATTGATGCTATTTCAATATTTGTTGCCTGGTCGGAAAAATGACCTGCAGATTGGGCTGATTCAACACGCAAGGACAAAACCTGACAAAAAACAGAGCATACAATTACGAGTTTATTGTTCTCAATGGCAGCTATGTAATTCGAGGAGGCATCGCATGCCGTGGTTTGCTGACGAGCCCTTCCTCCACAAATCCATAAAGCTCAGCTCTTCTCCGCTCCCCACCACGATGGTGTAGCTTATAAAAAAAGCTAAACATGCCAAATGTAATATCATTTCACTGAAAGGAATCATCGAAAATATGCGTTCTGAATAGGAATTATTGAGAATAAGCGAGAAATCTCTAATTACACTCTTTTTTCTATTATAAGAATAAAGTTTATAAGAATATTAAGGCTCAGAATTGCTGAAATTAAAGAATACTTTGAGAAAAGTGCAAAGCTCAAGCTTCATCAAAACTAAGAATTTTTATGTTTTCAAGATATATTACTGCTGTTGGATTAACTTTTGCATTTTCCATACAATATTCATTGTATAGCTCCGTTTTTGTTTTGATGTATGAATAAGTGAGACATTTGAATACATCCTTCAATTTTTAGCGGAAACTACACTTTTGGCACCTAAGAATAATGTACGAATAATCTAAATCATCGAATAATCGAATAATCTAGGGCTTAAACGCGAAGAGCTAAGTATATTAAGGCTCAGCGATAAATTAGGTAGTCTTATAAAACAAAAAGAGTGTAGCAAGATACCTTATTGGCCCTTTTTACAACGGTCTTAAAACGCCGGCCCTTATAACGCCAGACAAGAAAGTTTGTGTACCGCCAATTTGGGCCACAGTTTACGCCATTCAAAAAAGCATGATAGTGGAATAAATGATAAAGTTTAGCATTATTCCTAAATTATTCCTAAATTTCAGAGATTCTGAGACTCAGTATTCTTATAAACTTTATTCTTATCGTGTATCGCAAATTCTGTCAGTTCTGTTGATTGTTGATTCTCATTTCTGAACCGACTAAATGCACTTCTGATTTCTTCAAGACTTATAATTTCAATATATTCTAGCAATTTCCAGACCAAGTCACACCTTTCACTCAAGAAAATCTCAGGCACAAAGCCAGAAAAACTTAAGAATAGTGAGGCTCTGAAAAAAGCTTGGCATTCTTACAAAAAAATGTGCATTCAAGAAAGCTTTTCCAAAAACGAGTTTATTATCTCTATATCAATGATCCTGTTTAGGAGTACAATCATGTTAGCAGTTTTATTTGGGTGCAATGCGTCTTCCATGCTCCCTACAGCTACGTTCTTGATTCACAACAAAATAAGGGCTCGCAATTAGCTTCTATGCTGAGGGCACACTGGGCAGTTGTCCTCAACAGAACACAAGAGATTCGATAGAAACGTACGCTGATGACCAATTCATAACTCAGACTACTCCGGAATAACCAGATGATCGGGTTTACTGAGCTTACAATGCACACAATAGAAGAATCAATCCGGGTGAGTCAATCATTCAGGTTCGGCCAGATATAGCGGATTTTGAACTAGCAATAGCAAATAGGAAATACCTCCATTGACGTCAACATTAGTGCGTTCAGTTAAGAGATTTTCTGAGAAATCTCCCCCTTAAAGGAACTTGTATATGTACCCATAAACTTCATTTCTCCCTTTATGTGAGTGCTAATAATCACGAAATTCTATTACTCACTACAACTGCTTCCACCATACGTCACAGGTAGTTATTACCAACTAAAAATTCCCTTTCTAAGAAGCTTTCAAACCTTTTTAAAGAAATGAAACGGGATATGCTAGTTTGAGCATTGGAAGAAAAAGCTTGAGAATTCCAAGCGCTTTATGGGGCAATAAACCTTCAAAGATGCTTCTTAACGGAGCTACTTCATTTTCTCAATGGAAATGGTGATGCATCCTAAAAGCAGATGCGTTTACATCTTAGCAAAGACCATTTATCAGTTCTAGTAGGAAGTAGTGGAACTTCTTTAGTTGCTTTATCATGTTGAAGAAGGGGGTATGGGGGAATGCCCCAAAGAAAATTTTTGATGCAGTACATTGCACTTTGGCAGGAAATTCATCTCCCAATATCATGCTTGCTATTAGCGATTAAGCCTTCCTTCAATTTGACCTAGAAGGCATCCCCATATTTCATATTTACCACTTACCATCACAACTTGAACCATGGTTAAATTAGTTAAAAGCGATTTCTTCAGTGGTAAAGCTTGTGGTAAGGGATAATTTCTAGGGGCAAAACTCCATTTACTGGGGGCAAGTTTGAGGACTAGGGGGAATCTTCCTCGGTTTGTATATCAAAAAAGCCCTGGCTCCTTATCAATTAAGCCCCCACTCCCACTAGCTTCTTTCAAAAGTTGGAAATTTATTGAGCCTTCTTGAAACACTTGAATAGTCCCAAAGGTAAGTAAGCTTTATAACAGTAAATAAAGTAAGCTCTCAGCAAATCAGAAATCAAGTTAAACATTAACACACTGCAGATACAAACGCTCTAGATCAACGTTTATTGTTTTCTCTTTCAAATAGCAAATATTTGGTTTACTAACAGGAATTTTCTCATAATGAAAAAGCTTTTGTAGCCCCTCTTGTATAAGCCTCCTCTCCAATAAGCTCTCCTTTAAAGTACACGAAATCAAGAGACCCTCTGAAAGGCCAAAAGTTGTCAATACATAATGCTACTCTTCATATTTACTCTCTGTCAAAGATATAAAATTAACTAGCACTCGTTCTAAGTAATAAAATTTATAGGAAAGTTTTCATATGCAGTGTTGAAAATTTCATAGCTGTTTTATGCTTCAGTACTATAACTTTCTTAAGACTTTCTTAGTCGGGGTATCTTATTAGGATTTCAACTGGTAGGACAGAAGCTAATTAGGGGCCCATACGTATACGTAATTATCTGATTAGAATGCTACATTAAAACACAAACGTACATTCGTGATGCTTTCTCCTCCTTGCCTACATACAGCCACATCAAGAGGCCCCATCACTAGTTGAGCAAATCAAATCTTTCGATAATTGGTGGTGGGATTGACAATGGTGCCTAGTAGGGCACTTACCCCAGCAGCTAGTACGTTAAAATTTTTCCCTGTTCTAGCTAAAGCTTTTGTGAGTTCCGATGTTTCGCACATTGAAGTCAAGAGAAAGTGCAAAAGACTGTTCATGTACACTTGACAAATTGGTGAAAACGAATACAGCAAATATACAAAATTTTATGGAATGACAATTGCAATTTTAAATCCATATAAACCTATCGACTTTCTTAGGTTTCAAGAATCTAGTATTGATCTTTCTTAACTTGAGAGCAGTGGAGCATTATTCTCTTATAAACCACTCCTTTACAATAAAAACTCTGTATTTGCAACTTCAGAATTCCTACATCATGGTAGACCAGTACCAAGTCTTCTATCAAGCACGTACCTGGAGAAAATGTCCTGGAGGGACAAAACTTGTCTACCTGGAGGGGCATAGCCTGCATTACAATGGGGGCCAAAATCATTATTTGACTATTTGAATCTCCAGGTAGATAAATATGTTGGGGGGGGGGGAAATCATGCAAAATTTTTCATTCAGTGGCATTGTCCCTTCATGCCCCATGCACTTATGTGCCTGTTTCCTATACCAGGAGCAGGAATTTTAACGATAATAAAATTCCGTAGCAATAGTCCCAATTAAGCTTTTAACTGCCAAAATTTTCAGACCGTTTAATTATCGGACAAAGTTTTGCCATCAAATAATTTTGGTTTATTTTCGGACCAAGCTTTTCCATCCAAACATTTTGTTGGGGCAAGTATCAAGACCTTAGCACTTTAATAGAATCTGTCAAAATACATGAAAACTTACGTCCACATATTTACTATCCGAAAACATTACTATCCACAAAGTTTAGCACCTAGAAGGCAATCAAGAAAAAAGTTGACAAAAATAATAACGAAAACATCATATTTTCCAGCAGCAAGCTAACCTTCTTTACCTCTACTATCTGCTTGCTATAGATAAATAAACAAAAATAATACTTACAATGACCTCTTTTTATAGGCAATGAATAATCAGCTATAACCAATAATTTTTCTAAACGTTGTTCTTGCAATAATAACAACAAATCTAAAGTAGTACACCTCACTAACTCGTTATTTGATAAACTACGTAGTTTGGAATTTGGAAATGCAACAAAGGCTCTTTCAATGTGGTTTGAAGATGCTCTATACCATAATAGTAAAAAACAAATTGATAACGATACACAAGTAAAAAAGAACGAAACAGGTAAAAAACAGAAATTATGTACTAATTTTTACGCATCATATCTAACTTTATTTTATTGAGACATTTAGGAAGAAGTATTTAAATATATAATTAGGAGTCCATCAAATATAGTATAAATCTTTATTATATATAAAATACAATAAAGATTTTTCTACAGGCAACCAACGATAAGAGCCATATTCTGAATGGAGGGAACAGGTTGCCCAAAAGAGCACGTAGGAAAACTGAGTCTCCCCCCCCCCCGAACACCATTTTTAGATGCTAGTGGGCTGCTTCTGCCGTCAACGAGCACTGTTGTTTTAAATATTTCCAGCAGTGTTCCTTCGTTATTTATAAGAGCAACTTCGCATGAGAAACGTTTGACTTCCGAGTCCTTTTCTTTATATATATAGTTTTGCTTCCCTTGCATATTGGAACTTTAAATCATTCATACGTGTAAATTTGGCTGGGCATGCATCTTTTCAATTGTGAATAATGTTATAAAAAAATTTACTGAATGCATTTTACCTTTTATAAACAACCCAAAATGAAATGAAAGTGCGAAGCATTTTGAAACTTTCGGCGCCATAAGCTCAATTCGGTGTCTGGCCTAGGCTCCTACTGCAGTGGTTCCTCACCTGGGTTTGATCGAGCCCCAGGAGCTCGGTGATCCAGTTTCAGGGGTTCGGTGTTTTACCCCACTCATGTAATTCCTGACATCAGGCTTTGCTTGGCCAGTTTGTGCACTTATGTAGTACCGTAAATTCTCGAATAAACTCCCGGGGGCTTATTTGCAAGAATAAATTTTTCGGTGGGGGCTTATTCGAAGGAGAGCTTCTTCGAGGGGAGGGTTTATTTCAAAGTTTGGCACTTTTCTCAAACGTTGACATAAAAAAGACATAATTTTCTCATTCAACTAAATTAAAAAGTTAAAAAGGCTATTTCACAAATGAAATTTACTAGCTAATGAAGATTTCTTCGTTATCACCACGTAAGTCGTGCTTCCTTTGCATTTTAGTCTCCAGTCAAAGGAATTACTATTTATAGCTAAGATATTATTCTGCAATTGTGCCTCCCTCGAATAAGGCCCAGTGGGGCTTATTCGGGGGGGGTATTTGTAAAAATGAGTTTTTCGGTGGCGCCCATTTGGAGGTGAGAGCTTATTCGAGGATTCATGGTTAATAGTTATGCACAAATGTTTTTAATTTCAAGAAAAAGCACATTTATTGCATACATGGAACTTGTGGGGCTCAGTACCTCCAACAAAGTTAAGAACCATTGTCCTCTAATGTTCACTTATGCCTAGTGATAATATTTCAATAATAAGTTTATACATCTGTAGCACAAAAACACACCAATCTCACTCTATTTTTACGATTAACAATTGCTTTAAATTCGAATCTAATCAATTTCTTTCAAATCTTTCCTATAAATGCTTGCCCTATCATGGCTGTAACTTATGCTATTATTGACTCTTCCTTTACGATGTAAAATGATTCCTTTATCAGGGAGCAAGCGCCTAGTAGGCGTGATAGTGATGTTAGAGGAGGAGCCCCTTAATATTTCTATAGATACCCCCTTAGATTGCAAGAAAATCTCTTTTTCGAGCATCAAAATGTATCTTATCTTAGATAGGATAGGCTATCTATTGTACAATGTCATACACTAGCAAAAAAGTGGGGGCTACTGCTCCGGCGTGCCTGTGTATTCCTTTATGATGTAAAATGATGACGATTATGATAATAAATACCATGATGATTGTGATTCACCAATAGTGAACAACTGCTTTAGATGTAGCGAAAAATGCCGTATTTTCTCTAATAGAAGTTGCCCTCCAATAGAAGCCGCTCTTGAATAAAAGCCGCAGATTTTGATGAAAAAAAATTAAAAGACGCCCTCAAATAGAAACCGCGTTTAGGAACCATAATGGAGTAGTCGCCCTCAACATTTTCTAAACACTTTCTTTTGCCAGTTTCTGCCATTACGACAACACCAAAAATTTTCAAAAACTAACTAATTTCAATTTCAAACACTTTACGCAGTTTTAAGCAAATTCGAATGCAATGTAGTGGGTTAACGAATGCACTGCAAAGACTGAAAAAGTGAATAAAAGCCGCCTTCGAATACAAGCCAGATTCAAATAGAAGCCGCAATTTTACAAAAAAACTAATAGAAGCCGCGGTTTCTATTCCAGTTCCAGGAAATACGGCACACTTGAATATTAAAGGGGGTGTTCTCTCCTCGATTAGTATAACTACTGAGAGAGTTCCTCCTGTTAAATAATTTACTACATACAATTTTTTTTCTTTGTCTACATGTTTGATATTTATATTGTATTAAATTATCTGTAATATTGTTATTGTAGTCCAGTGTATTTAATTGCTTGTGTTAGTTTCTTAATGATGAATTGTATGTAGAGAATTTAAAATATGAAAACTGAAACTGAAACTGAATTAAAGCAATGTTTGCTTGAGTGATTTCATCCAAAAAGTTGCTTTATGCATAGAATAAAAATACTATACTCACTATTTTACTAAATTAATTTGGTAAAGCAAAGTAGCATGAGATTTTTCTTTCGTTTCTTTTGATATATGGACAGAAACTGATACAAATAGTTTAGATCCACCCCAGGTCATCTAACATTGAATACGTCATCGTGGGTAAGGAGATCTGGGAGCCATTCAGCAGTCAGTCATGCATAATGCTATAAAGACACTGTCCGCAGGAAGGCGAGGGAGGCCTGTAGACAACAAGACATAAACAATCTTAAGATAACCGGTAAAAATCTGCAGCTGCTACGCTTTCGTGTTAATGGTAACACAAACACTACAAATATCTATTGATTGATTTAATTTCTGTAATGTACAAGGAAGATATCGGCAGCATGAAAGTTAGGCCAATGTGAAGGTGCGGAGGAGTTAACCAGGCATCGATAAGTCTTAGCAAAAGAAGGAAGTCAGTTTTAGGCAGTGCCTATCAGAAAAATGTCTTGGAACGTACGACATCTCGTTAGCAAAAAGAAGAAGCGCTACATTGAGGGTGGATTTGATTTAGATCTGACTTGTATCCTTTCGTATTTCGATACAATTTGCAACTATATTATACAAAAGGAGAAGGAAGTATTTTGGTTGAAACGAACAACTAAGGTTGGGGATCAAGAAAAAATGGTGGTTTATAAGGTCACGCTACTTTGTTTGATTAGGATGAATCATCAAAGAGACGTGTGTAATTCTGTCATTACCAGTTCATTATCGAGATTTATATGGTTGATATTAGCAGCTAGATGAGGCTATCTAGAATACCAATTTGTCGAACGCTGTTTCCTCAATATCTATTGTCTCAGGGGTGTTTTGTCGGATATTCACTTTCGTAGAGCTAAAAGACTTTTAAAGCAATGCAAACAATCATAGAATCTATCGCATACTATTGCAAAATTAGAGAGCAGGTTTTGCTTGTTGGCAATGTACTTCCAAGGCCATTAAGTAGCATCATTTAGTTCTGGGCACATGATTGGCTCATAGTAACTGAAAGTGCCTACCTATTGTCAGGGATTTTCTAAATTATATCTGCTTGTTTGCTTCATAAACCTGAGAATTGGTACAATAAAATTTTTATAGCTACTTGAAGCACAGAAAGATCCCTAAAGATGATTTTGTAATGGTCCTTGAAACAACTTTACCAGCAGGTGCTTCAGTTCTTTATAAGGATCTATTAGGTTGGAAGTTTGTTATGTCCAGGCTGGAAACCCAATGTTTTACAAAGTCTGGTCTCTAAGTATGTATGATTATTTTTATTAGTGAAATTGATAATGAAATTGATGCCTATAGAAAAATGACTATTTGAAAGACCAATAATAATTTAGTTCAGTATGTTAAGATAGGCTTGAAAATCATTTGCAGCGTTAATACTTTGCTTGCGTAGCCTGTGTGCATGAGTAAATCAATTTAGCAGGTGGAAAGAGCTCATGTTAGGTAGAGGCTTTTGATCTGGACAATACTGCTGTGTTTGCTACATGCAGGTTCCTACCAAGAAAGGGATCTTTTCACCAAGAACGCGGTGGAGTATGATTTTAGAAGTAAGATCCTCTGCGAGCTTCCACCTGCCAGATCACTGAGATTTGGTACAAATTTCTTGAAATTTGAAGGCAGTCTACTCTAGAACAATCTCAGTGATGAAGTTTGAACTGCACAGAGCCTATCCATATTCAAGCAAAAACTAAAATTCAATAATGGCACTCATTGCATGTGCAATGTCTGGAGAAATTAGTTATTGGTATACCTATTTTATTTTACCTCACTTTTTTCTATGTAAATTAAGTTGATTTATTTCTTAGTGTTTTCATAAGCGTAGGAGGTGGGGGCAGGGGGCTGCAGCCCAACCAAACTGGGCAGAAATCCTTTTCACTCAGGCAAATTTTCTGAAAGAACAATAGGAAATTCGGGCAAAAAGTTTACAGAATGTTTACAGCCCCCAAAATTTGATGTCCTCCTATGCCCATAAGTGTTCTGGTATGTTTAATGTTTATGAAATGAAATGAAAAGGGATGAGTCATTTGTTAATTTTATATAATTTCTAAAATTAGAATGTGATGGATTTTATTTGCCATGACAACTTTGTCTAAGATATCAAACCAAATATCATTGCAATGGGATTTCCAGCTGAAAAACTTGAGGGTGTTTATAGAAACAATATTGATGAAGTTGTAAGGTAGGTTTCCTTTTTTCTGTTTCATTTACTCTAATCAAATCTGTTTTATCTTTTTATCTTGGAAAGTGAAATGCAGATTTTTAACAGCACAAGTAAATTAAACAGTGATGGAAATGGGCAATTTATTGAAAATGTTCCCATATTTATTCAGGAAGCCTTGCATAATTTGCATAGAATATGGTAAAATATGCATAGCTGTAGTCTGTATTTGAAGTTGTAATGTGAACATTTTCTTAGGTATCATTTATTTTTTAAGGTTTTTAGAGACAAAACACAAGGACCATTATAAACTGTACAATTTGTGAGTATCATATAATTTATTGTGACTGATGACATTATGATAGAAAGTGATTTTGTGAGAATAGGGTCGTATTCTATTTTGATAAATATGAGAAATGGTTGTCAGGAAAAAAGTGAGTGCTTTTAGCTTTAAGTCAAGGGAAAGTCAGGGAATTGTGATTCACAAATTGGGTATGAGCCCTGACTATGTTTAAATGCTAGTGGACATGAGTAGTGTATATTTTACTAAGTACAGTAAGTAAATTGATTTCTCTGTCAGGAGGAACCCTTTAAGATTTTGGTATATTTATAGTTGCCAGAGTGCTGTAAGGCTATTTTTGCTGAGAAATGGAATTGTGAGTTTTCTTTAATCTTTTTCTAGGTGCTCAGAAAAAACTTATGACATCACCAAGTTTCACAAAAGAGGTAAATAAATCTGATAGGATTGTTATCCCATCAATTAGTGCCACAGAGAAGCTATATCTTGATCATCTGGCTTTAGAAGCACTGAAAATGATTTGAAAATGTTTCTATCTTTCCTAGTGGCTGCCTATCCATTTGATGACCATGGTGCTCCACCCTTTGAACTAATAGAACCATTTTGCAATGATGTGGAGAAGTTCCTAAATAGTGATCCTAGGAATGTTGCTGTGATCCATTGCAAGGCTGGCAAGGTATATACAAAGACAGTTTTGTTGACAATAAAATTAGTTTGCTGTATAAAAGTTGGATTAAAGTATTAAGATTCACTTGTAACATCCAGCCATTACAACTGTTGCCCTTTACTGATTAGCAAGATTCTTAGAAAATTATTGATTGAAAACCAGAGGGCAATTGAGTACAATTTTGGGATAAACGGAAAAACAGTCAACTTGAGAAGCAATAAAGGGAGAGACAGTGGCAGGAAGGAGCATAGTGTAAAGGTAAGGGTGCAATGGGAGGCTGGGGTGTAATGAGAGGTAGATTTTCAGGAGCTTAAAGACAAAAGTTTTGTGACAAGATTTTAGTATGTCTTCTTAAATGGTAATAGTAGTCATAGCTGTTTAAGAGAATAGATATTTAAAATTAACCATATGGTTTCCTAATGGGTTGTGAAAAAGAATGAATAATGTCTCATTTTTTTTGAGTTAGTATCTAGAGTTCTTGAGAAAGTCTAAGGATACTCTTTATAGATAACTTATCAATATTTTCTTGAATTTTGTAGGGAAGGACAGGTGTGATGATTTCCTCTTACCTTCTACACACTGGATATTCTGAAAACACAAAAGATGCTTTGAGGTTCTATGGTGATGCCAGAACTCTCAACAACAAGGTTTATTCAAATGATTTTCCTGTAGTTGTAATTTCTCTCTACCTCTCCATTGACATTGAAAGAATTTATCTAAAGGTTTTGGCTACTTGTGTTTTCACCCATGTTTTACCCTAAAATGATTTTTTGAAGAGAATGTAGGAAAGTTATGTTCCTATCTATATACAGCTATTTAATATTTTTTAACTATGCCAGACCACCTACAGCAACCACTATCTCAGAAGCGTAGCCATTTTACAAATACTCTTGAATCAGGAAATAATAATTTTCCCTCCTCATTACTTGCAAATGGCATCCATTTTTGTTGCAGGGTGTAACTATACCAAGTCAAAGGAGATACGTAGAGTACTATGGTCATTTTATTAGGTAAGACAAATACTATCTGTATTAATATGTTGTTATTTCTCTCCATTATAATGATGGTAATTGAAGAAATGATGTGGTAAAGAGATACTTGGAGGGAGAAAAGAATGGAAAAGATAAAAAGTGAGAAGGACAATCTCATTGATCCACCACCAAGCACCATCCTCAATTAGGTGCTGCCCTTAAGTACTACATATGCACAGTTAACTCTTAATTTAGCACTGCCTTTGCCTTCTTTTAATTGCTGCATCTGAAAGTATGGGGGATTCATGATTTTTGAAGGCTCTTCCCTGGAGGATGATGACATTATGCATTGGACTTTGAATCGTCCAATAGTTGAGTTAATAGCCAATGATCTGTTGTTTTTTTATAGCATGATAGTTGTGTGTTCAAGTTAGATAAATCCTGCACACACCACTCTCTATTCACCATGAAAACATGCTACTCCCTTCAAAGTGCCAGACCCAGATGTAGAAGAGGCACTAAAGTTCTAGTCCATGACAACGAGGAATTTGAAAATATTGGCATAATGTATATTTACATTGTAGATAGAAAATAGTCATGCCACAAGAACCTAAAATTGATTGCCCCCTGTGAGTATCACCGCCCACAGTTAAGCCCTGCATCAGAGATCATTATGTTTGACTAAGCACCACTGTGGATAATCAAAGATATACAGTATTCATTAAATTTGCATAGGAAAACTCATAGACAAGAAAAAGAAGAAAATGGTTAATATGTATTAAAACAAGGAGGAAAGACTGGTATGATTTGAGAAGGTGACTGAAGATTAGATAAGTTTATGGAAGTCAAAGGAAAAGTGTAATTCTAAGAGCAAAGCAGTGGATTGGGAGGTTACATCAAAATAATTTTTTACTAGTAGAGAATCTTATGGATAGAATTAAGTTTGTTGATTTAGGTTGCAATTTCATATATTTTGCAGGAATGAACATCTGAAATATTCACCAGTGACCATTTTGATTCACTCAATGGAACTGAGTTCAACTCCAAATATAAACAATGGATCATGCTGTAAGTTATGTACAATTTTTTTTACCCACATTGAACTGTTAAATCTAGTGTTTTTAGATGGTCACAGGATTTTTGGATGAATTTAATTAAACATATACCACATGTGTATTAATTTTGAATGAGTATAAACTGGTCCTCTTGGAGTGCACAGTAGGCCATCTTTGGTAAATCTAGAAGCTCATTGTCAACATCATTGTTAACATCAACATCATAGGTACATCACTGTCAACATGCTTCTTGGCTAGAATCGGAAAAGAGGACTAGGTGCTTCATTTTTTAATTGAAAATGTAAAATTTAAAAAGATGCTTTCTACTGAAACTTTATTGGAAACTAGTTTCCATGAAGACAATTTGCACAGCACCAATCCCTTAGTTTATTATCTGTGCTCTATAAATAACATATAGAAAGTAAAAGTTAGTTGAAAAAAGATAAAATCAGCTGGGAATGATGATTATAATTTGTTACACTTAGGATGCAAGACTTACAGGGAATATTGTGACTTTATTGCTTGATGGCTGATCCAGGCATTTTGCTGAAAGGAAAACCTGGCAGCAGTTTCATTTTGAAACTGTTTTTCTTTCAGTATAAGTTATGGGCAGGCAAAATTTAGGGTTCATTTAATTATGGTAGTGCTACCATCTGGAGCACCCCCAGTGGGAGACTGAAATTGCACCTGTCAGTACTTTGAACTTTAAGCAATATAAAACAGGGTGATAATGCTCCTTTTACTTTATATGAGTGACACTTTCTTAGATCTTACTTTTTTGTATTGTCAATAGGAACAATATTTTCAAATAATGAATGGTCTTACAAAATATCATATATGATATTTTGTAGAATTAGAAATGATAACTTTTTCTTCTTTCCAGCCCCATACTTCACAATATGGCAAAGGGGGGTTAAATTATACCAATCCAAAGTCTTTGAGGTGAGTTTCCCCTTTCTATAACCAATGCTTCATTGTTAACCTTGTTCCTTGTTTTTATAAACATAAATATATATTTTTGAACTTCAAGAATTTCTTTTGGGCTAGGATCATTTATTTCTTCACTCATAAAAATAAAACACACTGCCACTTAAGCCGCATGTAGTATATTGAATAAACAAGAAAAAGAAATATATTTGTGCTTAAGAAAATCAATACTTATAAATGAATTAGAAATTAAATAAGTGAGAAGTGAAACAATAATTTGCTCTTGATGATTAGAGGAGAGAAAAGGATTGCTTGCATCATCCAGATGACAGCTGTGTTTGTTCTTGATATCCCATACATGTTTTTTATAAGAAAAAAGTTTATAAGAAAATGAGGCTCAAATCCTAGGATCAATTTCCAAAATTAAATGCATCATTATTGTATTCAAAATGTTGAAGATGGGATTCAAATTCTAGTATACAAAATCCTAAGAAAATCGCAAGACCCAATTTCCAATGTTAAGTGTTTAGTGTTGAAGTATTAAGTATAAAAAAAGCAATGTGTACAAGACTTTGAGAAAACTAGAAAAATTTAGTTCTTATCTTTTAGGCCCTATTCTTTTTATGTTTCCTGAGAAAAATATGATTGGTTTACTGTTCTCCATTTTTACATGGTATGTTTTAGACACTGATTTCTCAACCCATCTTCTTCCAAAGGTGTCCAAGAAACCAAGTAAAAAGATCTGCATTGATTTGCCAGGCCCAATACCTGTGTGTGGGGATATTAAAGTTGAGTTCTTTCACAAAGACTATTTCTCAAAGGCAAGTAAAAGGATTATCTGCACCAACCTTGTTCAGTTTTCTGTTTATGCTTTACTGGTGAGCAGTATCACCTTCATATTGTAAAGTTCTAAAAGTGCTGATAATTAGGCTTAGGATAACATGAGTAATCATGTCACACACACTGTTTTAATTCAATAGCATTTCAGATCTTAGCTTCTTTTTATAAATATATCTGTTTGGCTTTTGTCTTTGTTCTTTTCATAGGTAGCTAACTACTAGCTATATGTAGCCTCAATAACCAATTGCAAATTTCCTATTATCAGAAAGTTGTGTTTGCATCAATAATTGGCTTACACATTTGAAAAATGTCAAGTGCATTTATTAATTGCATGTATTTAGCAGCTTTACTTCTTCAGTAGTACAAAAGAAATCTTTACTATCAATGAGGAGGTTGCTTTAGAAAATTATTAACCAGAAGATAAAATATTATTAAGTGGTAGATGATAGGAGAGCTTAGAGTAAGCAGTAAAGTATGTAACATAATCATCTTAAGAAGTTACACATATATCAGTTTGCTACAAGCCATGTTCCTGTCATTCTTCTTACTCTTCAGTGCCTAATAGATGGGGGTTGGAATAGGTGAGGTGCTGGGAAAATCCCCAAATCCTAATTAGTGAGGGGCTGGAATAAACTGGGTGATTGGCAAATGACCATAAATGTTATGGAAAAGGAAATGGTCTCTTGTCACAAATCTATATCAAAGTACTTCCACAGAATGAAATAACGCTGAACCATACAACACATGCAATTAGCCAAAGTGACTCCTCTAAAAGTTGCATTGGGTCAGATCTTACTTCCAAAATGTAATAGGCGGGGGGTTGGAGTAAGAATGTCGTGGGTGGAAAATTTTGAAAAATTGATTAGCAGGGGGCACTGAAGAGTACTCATTTTACTATAATGAATTTATAGATTTCCCTGGCTTTTTCAGGAACGGATGTTCATTTTCTGGTTTAATACATACTTTGTTAAATGCGGGTACACTCCTGACAAGCCGGATGGCGGCGGTGAGAAGAACTTTGAATATACCGATGAAGAAGGCTCGGAACATAGAACTTTTACCCTGAGTAAAGAGGATTTAGATAAAGCAAATAAGGATAAAAAGCACAAAATCTACCCTCCTGAATTTAAGGTAAAGTATTGTAAGTTTTCGTCATATTTAGAAGCATGTATCAGCCTGTGCCCTGAAGAAACTTTGCGCGAGCGTTTAGTCGCACGTGCACTTGTTTTTGCACGAGCGATAGCTGTGAATTCATGTGCGATGCAAAATCCCAGTATCCGAGTACTAAATATGACAGAAGATGGATATTTTTGCAACTTCTGTGCTAGAAACATCACATCAAATTATGAGAGTATTTGGAACAGTGTTATGGAGGACCAACGAAATAAGATATAAAGGAAGTTCGCTTTTGACAAAACATAATTGCACGGTTCATTTCAATTTCATTTCATTTAATATATTTAAGGAGGGGCCCTCCACTTAGCTACTTACAATAAATCGAACAATAACGGAAAAGGTAGAAATTAAGATACAAACATCCAAAAAGCCTAGTATAAGTATAAGTAATGGTAGAATTGAAAAAAAAAATTAAAATTCTAATCAAGTTAATTATCTAAGAGAAGCCCTTTCTTAAAAACTGAAAAGGAGGGTGCTTGTTGACAGTGATCTTTCGCTCATGCTGTATGTTTTGCACGAATATGGACACTCGCACATGCGATCGCACGAGTCTCCGGGCATGGACTGATGTATATCTTGGTTTCAGATGCGTGGCCTTTACATTGAGATTTACTAGGTAATTCCTTTATTGGTAGGTTTTTGAATAATAGGTTAGAGGTTATCGATCTAGTTACATTATATTCTCCAGCAGCAAAGGCTCTTTTTGTCGCTCGGTTCAAAGCTGCTGTTGTTTAATTTCTGTGCTTTTATTGCATGTTTGCATGACTAAGTGTAATTCTGTGTCAAGATAGGCTATATATGTATGTATGTATGTATGTATGTATGTATGTATGTATGTATGTATGTATATATGTATGTATGTATGTATGTATTTATGTATGTATGTATGTATGTATGTATGTATGTATGTATGTATGTATGTATGTATGTATGTATGTATGTATGTATGTATGTATGTATGTAAAGTTTTATGTATATCTAAGTAAAGAAAAAAGAAATGTAAATACGGTTAATAAATACTTTACAGCAATATAATATGTTCAAAGAAGAACTATGAGTTAGTTGCCAAAAGTAAAAATACGGAAAAATTTCTATATGCAATTAAACACTGTCCATTCTTATTTCCCATGTTTATCAGACGTAAATTTGTCCATAAAATATGCCAAGAGGCTATAGCTATGCTACACTTTTTCAGCTCCAGGTGAAAATTTGTGTGCCAGATTCTGCTTCAATGAAATCAGGCGAAGGTTTGCCACAATTGAATGAGACCAAGAGAGTCTGTGACCCGGATACGCAATCAATTGATGAGACCCTTGACGAGGAATTATCAGATGAGGAAACAGATGAGTGGGATGATGACAACCAGAGCAGTAAGCAGCTCACCTTAGCTACTAAAATGACAAATGATTTGCAAGTTAATGAGACAAGAGTATTAGAGAGTGGAGATATATGCTCGCGTGTTTGATAGCCTGCAATTTGTCACGAGAAAGAATTCGCGTATGGACATAGCGAAAGTTGAGATACTTCTTGATAACTTTTATCATTAGCTCTAATCACACTACCAGCGAACAGACAGGACAGGCTGTTATTGACTTTTTGTTATGATCTCCAGTATGGTCCTTATATGAGATTTGTACACTTTTGAATTTTACCTTGAAAGCAAGTATTCAGTATGGTATAGGCCCGCAACCACGGAAGAGATCCCGGGGTTCTACATCTCTGGCCTATTCTAGAAGAGAGCCATTACCCTCCTAAAATTTCGAAGCCTCGTTTGAGCTGGAAATGGCTATAAAACTCATCATATTTTAAAATAGCAAAACGAGGAGAATTTTATTTTTTATTCCAATGAAAACTAACAACAATCAGCAGGTAAACAACTAATATACAGTGCTGTTCCTGACGCAGGAAGACACAAAGTCATTGAGCTTCCACCAAGAACAGCACTTTCAATTTTCAGAAATATATTTGAATTATTTCTTCCTTTTCTAAATTTGACAAATGGACAAGACCCCTGCCTTTCAAAATTCAAAGTTGCGCGCTTGTAGCATCATAGCCTTACAAATCTTGTAGCATAAGATATAGCTTTTGCCGATTTTCCTCCGGTAAGATAGCTCTTATTATCTATTGAATCTGCTCTGTCATTATTTGCTTACAGCTTTCATTAGGATATATCTAAGGTTTGATATGTCAAGGTATAGTAATAGGCAGTTATTTACCAGTCTTACAACTTTCATTCGAATGTGACTATTTTTGAAACTTAATATGGCTTATCGTCCACCTATCATGCGGGGTTAGAGAAAAGCTATAGCCAATGCGAAAAAGCTAGCTAGTGAGATCATTTTCGTAGGCTTTCATAGCAGGGATTTAGTCCTGGAAGGCTCAAGGGGGCGCAATCACCCTCTTAAAATCTTTCACAGATTTCGGGGAGGCTCAGCCCCCCTAAGAAACTTGAGTTGAAAGTTTCTTTTAAATTTAGAAACTCAGTTCAATATTTTTTCAGAATAGCATATAATGTTATAGCCTGGCAGAAATTTAATGTTCAGTGGAATATTGAGGAATGAATTTGAGCTGTTTAGCACGATTTTACAAGGGTGTGGTCGCCAAAACTCTGTTTTAAACGCTCCTTTTAAAAATCTTGCACCACACTCCTGTTATACAGTAATTTAAAAAGCTAGCTTAAGAGATCCACTTTGATAGGCTTTTGTGGCAATTCTTAACGGACGTAGAAAAGATGATCTTTTTATAAACTTAATCAAGAACCATCCTTAAAGGAGTGTTCAAATAGAAGAAACTTTTTTTTGCGTGCAGGATTTACACATATTTAGGTTGTAGAGTATTTCCATGTTATTGAGGCATTTTTGTACGAGATAAAACAGTAGTACGTCTTCAATCGCAGTTCTTTTGCGTTGGTTGACCTTCTCTATGTATTAATGCAATAATTTTTTGCAGGGAGCCCTTGTAAATGGAACAAGGCTTCAACCATTTCTTTTTGGGGTATACACACTTGTTTCTTAAGAATAAAGTTTATAACAATAAAGGCTCAGAATCGCTGAAATTTAGGAATAATTGTGAAATAATTCAAGGTTCAAGTTTCATTAAGACTTATTATTTTCATGTATGCGAGATACAATACTGCTGATAGAATACCTTTTGCATTTTCAATACAATATTTATTACTCTATTCCACGTTTATTTTGCTTTGTGATGAAGTAGGACATCAATGAAGATTTGAATATGTTCCTTTCATTTTCAGACAATGTTACACCTTTGACATCTAAGAATAACTTAAGAATAATCTTAGGCTCAAAACCAGAAAAATTTAAGAACATCGTGGCTGTGCAAAAAGTTAGGTAATCTTATATAAAAGTGTGCTTTGGGCTTAAACTTTATACTTTGAAGGACTTAGATAAAACACAGAGTATTGCTACGGGAACAATCATCAGTATTGCTGGGTAGAGGATTGGAAGATATTTTCGTCGATCTAAAGCTTTTTAATGGCCCCTCAATATCCCGTCTGATAACTGTAACGACCTCCCCTTCTGCAACTGTAATTTTTCATGGCTCCCCTTTCCTCGTATGTGAAACTTAATACCATATTCCTGAGCAACTGCTCACAGTTCAGCAGTATTGTATGTGATCCATCTATAATTGTCTGCATTCAGCTGTAAATAAACAGTGATAATAATGATAGTTACGGTGAAAGTGAACTGCGTGATAGAACTTATATCATATATACAACTGAAGGCCCAGAACAGAGTCTGGGACCTAGGAAGCGTTCATCAAAGTCCCCCATGAAGAGTTATTGGTCAAGCTACAACAGTATGGTATAAGAGAGCAGTTACACAGGTGGATTAATAGCTTTCTACCAAATAGATCTCAGACTGGTTTCGAAAGGGCAAAGTCAGAAGAAAATCAGTCACCTCAGGGGTCCCACAAGGATCCGTGCTAGGCCCTAATCTCTTTACCATTTCTATCAACGATCTGCCCAGAGTTTTTGACTCTCAAGTACGACTCTTTGCTGACGATTGCATTGTCTATAGACCTGTAACAAAGGGTGAGATGCTGAGTACCTCCAAGCAGATATAAATACACGTTTTTAGGCTCAAATGGTCAAAATCTTAAGAAAATCATGAGGCTCAGTTTCCAAAATTAAGTGTCTTTATTGGCCAAAAATCGATATCTCGTCAATATTGCATTCAAAATGTTGAAGCTAGAATTAAAATTTGAGCATCCAAAATTAGCAAAGAAATGGTAAACCATTTTAGCCAGTTATTTCAGAAAAAGTTAAGAAAGATTTAAGAAAATCTCAGGCTAAATTTCGGGAAAAGTTAAGAAAATTGAGGCTCAGGTAAAATGACAGTTTTCTTATAAAAAAAACGTGTAGCTTGATGAGCTGGGCGGAGGAATGGAGCATGTTTTTTCATCCAGACAAGTGTGAGTATTAAGAGTAATAAACAAAAAGAACCCTCTAGATTCTGTGTACAAAATGGCCGAACACGTGCCAAAAACTGTGGAGGACAAGAAATACTTTGGGGGTAACACTGCAAAACAGCTGAACTGGAATAGACAGTTACAAGATGCAACAATGAAACCAAACAACACCTTAAACCTCATACGTAAAAACGTGGGAGGATGTCCTCGGCCAGTAGAGGAACAATGTTACAAAGCTCTTCTAGGACCTATAATGAAATACGCATGTGCCGTCTGGGACCCTTATACCCAAGCAAATTTCTAACAACTAGAAATGGTGCAAAGAAGAGCGGCTAGATCTGTGTTCCAGAAATATAGAAGGAACGCAAATCCATCAGTTTTTTTAAATGAACTAGGCTGGGAAACATTAGCTGAAAGAAGGGCCAAATCAAAGCCAATCCTCATGTATAAAATCCAAAATGACTCGATTGATATCCCAAAAAAAATTTTCAACCAACAAATATCTGTTTTCCTCGTAGCAAAGTAGTTTATAACATTCCAACCTGCTGAATAAACTGTTGGAAATATTCTTTTGTACCAACCACAGTAAAGATATGGAATAATCTCCCAATGGCTTTGAGAGACTCTACCAATCTGAAGTCTTTCAAGTCATCATTGGCAGATATTCAAATATCCTTTTACTGACTAAATTTGAAACAATCGCATATTGACACTTAATGCTAGCACGTGGCCTAATCACTGTAATTGGATGGTATATGGGCATACATATTTCCTAATTCTTCTTCAAACCACTTATGGTCAACTCAAATCATAAACAGTGTTTTTCAGTCCAGAAATCCATGGAAACCTTCGAATTTACTCTAGTTTCGCCCCAGCTCATTGCCCTGCCTCAGTTGTTGCAGTTGTTGTAGAATACCTTACCTGGAAAGAGTCTTTTGCCTACTATGTCCGCTTATACTGAAATAACAAGAGTTTAGGTATACTTCATTAATTCTATGTTCTTTTTTTTATATTTATTTGTTTGATTATTTGTAAATACACTAACCACTACCCCCAACTTGTGCGTAATACCTAACTGTTAGCTTCGTAAAATATTTTATACATAGATAGATAAAAGAATATTGAATGATTTGATATATCCTTAAAGAAAACTTTAGGTTACTTTTACTGGTTCCCTTGTTGGCACTTTATTTTTGGTGACCCTCCATTGAAGCCCAAAAACTTTTGATGACCCCTTCAAATGTCTTCCGGCCCCCTACCCTGTTAGAATAATGACTGGTATCTAAGGTCTTAACTTGCATTTAAATTCTCATAGCAATAAAGTTCAATTTTGTAAGCAGATTCACCAAAATAATTTACAGCCCCTCAGATTTTGCTGGTGTTGTAATGGTTGCTCAATCTTCAGTCCCATAGCAGCAATCGAGAAAAGCTTGTAAGGATTTATGCTGATTGCAAGATCTAGACCACCAAATCGATCTTTTTCATGATTGATAACTTCTTATCTTGTGTGACTACGTAATTCACTACTTACTATCCATTCCTGCATACTTTTGAATAGTAAGATATTGTACAGCAAAGTGCAGCAAGAATTTTGTTTTGACTATTAAAATTGCTCGTCCTGACTTGCTTTGTGTTATACGTTGTCAATGATCCATATAATGATTGAAACCCTGGCAACCTTATGAAAGTGCCATTATTGTTGTTTTGGTCACGTGGTAAGCTCGGCTATCATATTTATTATAATGGCGGCCTGCATTGAAAGAATGTTGATGGAAATAATCAGATAACCAGGAGATCTCTAAGGGGCTGAGACAATGGTGTAATCATCCTATGACACAGACGTCATATCAACTTTTAAATAACAATAATTATGCCTTGTGCAACTGTTTGCGGGTGCTGGATTCGCCGGTGTTGTTATGGGAGGTGTGCAAGAAGAAACCGTAAAGACAAAATGAGAAAAATTAATCGTGGTGACGATCAAGCGGGCGAAGGACAGAAATCAGATTTTGACGCTACTAAGATTTTGGCACACCTTTACTTGGGAGGCCTTGGAAATCGCAATTCAAGCTTTCTGATTGAGAAGAATATAACATCCATTATCAATGGTAATTTTGTGATCATAATATTTCGTCTACATCTCCAAAAATCCTTCTGAAGTCATTCCTTAGTTTTAATAGGAAGAACTACTGTTTGGGTTACCTTAAAGTATTGTTACCTTAAGTGCTAAAGTGAAGACAATCATAGAAAAGAGAAAAACTGTAGAATATCGCCACAGACGCTATTAGTTTGCACATTTTGTTTTGTAAGAAACAAGCTCTCTGGCTTCAATCTTAATGTTTCCTAACATTTTGTCAAATGCAGCCTTGAATGTTTCTTAAATTTTATGACTTCCAATGATAATAAAGACCCATGTTAAGCAATTGTGATGCAAGAAAAAGGATGAGCAGGTTTATAAGGCATGTAATAGATGTTCATTCTATTTTCTTGCTAGTTTGATAAAAAATTTACTAGTAAAAACAGTTTTTCCAAGTTGATATATGAAACTTACCCTGCCAATGTTTCTTACATGTTTCTTAATTATTGCCTAATTTTAGCTTCACATTTCTTATAGACATGTTTCTTATTAAAAAATGTGTATTTTCACTACCTCACAGAGCTGAATTTGTACTTTACAATTAATGATAAAGATATCCTTATTTTTTTACCCAGCTAGCAACTTAGATCCAAAGAAAATTACTGGATGCAGTCAACCCTATGATATTGAAGAGTTGGTTGTTCCACTATGGGATTCTGATGTGAGCAATATCCATCAATTTTTTGGGAAAGCAGGGGAGATAATTGGTAGCGATTTGCTTAGTTTTCCTTCTTTGAGATATTGTAATTTAATGTAATTTTCTATCTTGAAACTTTTTCATTCCTTATGCTACATTTTATATAGCCGTATGTTGCAATGAAGTAAAGCAGGTAAAGTTGTTCAAAACATTGGACAATAGCTTCATAAATATTAGGGAATCAGTACTAAGATTTTTAAACATCAAGGGTCAATTGCATGATATTACTGCAATTCCCATTGAATGAAAAATTACATCTTAGTTACTGCATCCTGATTATGTAATTATATGGTATCTATACAATATAATCACCTAATGCAATGCTGTAATTAAGAGGTAATATTCTATGCAACAGGAGCTGCAACAATATTATACAAAAACTTTGAGGTTACCGTGGTTTCAATCATTAAGTAGACCAGTGGTCTAATTCATTTGACTTGGGGGCAGCTTGTGAGTGTGAATGGGCGACATTAGGGATTCACAAAAAGTCATTAGAAAACATCCTCATTTATTCTTATCAACAATGGGTGAGGTGACATAGTGGTTAGAGTTCTTAACTCCTGTGCAGAAGGTCTATGGTTTGAGCCCAACTCGAGACCTTTACCAAATGCTTGCTCACTGTCCACCCAGCAGCAAATGAGTACCTGGTGGCAATACTGGGGAGCAGGGACGTGCTGAATGGGGGGTGTGGGGCGTCATACCCTTCTAATATTTCAAATTTGCAAGAAAGTTGGTCAAAAGGTAGCCATGCTGCAAGAGAGTGGGCAACAATATTTTCTGTGACCTTATTTCTAAGTAACAATAGTTGGTCAATTGGTCAAAATGCCCCACATCACTGCTGGGGACATAAGGGTAGCAAGGAAAGGAACTGGCCACCCTAACTCACATGCCAATGGCTCAGGATGTGTCCTCTCTAAAAGGCACTCCCCAACATATGAAAAGTATATGGGACTACCTTTATCCTTATCAACATGAAATGTCAACTGATGTCTAGGAGTTTACCCTTATCCTTACCAACATGAAATGTCAACTGATGTCTAGCATTTGTGTAACCTAGATTTTGGGGGGCTGATCCTCCCTTCATTGAACATCATTTAGACTGGATATGTTCATAACTACGCATTTGCCAAAGGAGAAGAAATGAAAGGTATGCTTCTATTGATATAAAAAGAATGCTACAGCCCTATACTTGCTCCCTCCTTCTTTTAATACTTTCACATACACTGGTTTGACAAGTGAATTATTTGCATGCATGCAAAAATGGGCATGTTTAAAGGCATGGTCTACATATTTCCTACAACAAAGCCCCTATTGTCATGACTCTAGGACAACACCACTGACTGATAGGCCCTTCCAAGGACTCTGCTCCTGCAGGCCACACCAGCATTGTGCTTTCTGCTCAGGTAGTGGCCACAAAATATTGCTCTGAAGGCCACAAATAGCTCATAGGCTACAAGATTCACACCCCTGATGTAGACAATGACAATATGTAACACAAAACAAGTCAGGTTAAGCAATAGGAACTGCAATCAGAACTGCAATAATACTACAGAACAGCTGGTCCTGTTAAGGACTTCAATTCAGGAAAAATTCCCTGATTTTTTCTGATGTATTAAGTGAACTTTTACTCATTCCCCCCTGATTTTCCTTGGTATTCTTATAAACTTCAAGTACCATTTCATCATTTTTGGACAGATATGGGGTTTTGGAGAGCCCTGAGCATAATGACTGCATAGAACAGAATAGTATACAGAAGGGCAAAATTTGGTAACTACCACACTTAAATGGATGTGTGATTGAGTATAGAGAAAGTCACCACTTTGAAATGAAACAATAAGAACTTAGAACTTTCCTGATTCTTTTGGAAAATCTTTTGTTTTCCCTTGATTTTCCCTGATTGAAAATTAAATTCCCTGATTTTCCACTGTAAAATTTGAAGCTCCTGAATTCATGAACTACAAATGGCTGTATCTTTGGATGTTTTTGGCCAACCCAATTGTTTACAAAAAAATCTTATGCTTCAAATCTTGTTTAAGCCACAATTTATAATTGAAATTTTGTAGATACGACTGAGAAGTCAAAAGGTACAGTCCTTGTGCACTGTGTAGCTGGAATCAGCCGGTGAGAAAAGATCATTATCTTCACTAATACTGACACTATGCCTTACTACAGTTAGATCATACAGAACAGAGAAAGCATAGGACAAACTAAAAGATATAAAAAAATGTGTGCTTACCACAGACATAATTTATATGATAAATTTATATTTTTTAACTTAGGTGGGATAGCAGGAACATACTAAATTTGTAGTAAACAGTTGCTGATATAATTTATATGCTTAATTTATATTTCTTTAGCTTAGGCAGAATAGCAGTAGTGTAATAGATTTTTGGTAGATGATTACAGATAATTCTCTTTCATTTTCTAGAGAGCTATTTCAGGCAAACATAATAGTTGGAAAGTAAATGACAATTAGGGTATCAAAGTACTATTGTTCATTAAATGATAAATTTCTCTTTCCTATATTGTTGTGCAGATCAACAACCTTGGTTCTTGCCTACCTAATGAAATATAAGAATATGTCATTGAAAGATGCATACAACTTAGTAAAATCAAAAAGAAAAATAATAAAGCCAAATCCTGGATTCTGGAGTCAGCTTGTTGAATTTGAGAAGGAAGTGTTTGGGAAAAGTTCTGTTCAAATGATTGAGGGACCATCAGGTCTGTTCCTACTAATATGTGATAGTTATGATATTTGTTTGTCTAGCAGGTTAAAATACAAAAAATATTCCAATATCTTCATTATTATTCACAATGAATAAATCAACAACAAAATTACTTCTAACATTGTGGCTTGACAATGATGACATGCAAAAACTTCTTAATGAAAATCCAAATCCAACCCAATTAATGATACAAATAGAAAGTAAATGATTAGATATAAAGGCCAGTTCAATCAAATCTCACAACAAGGGGTATGATTATTTTTGCTTTACGTAGACTATGCCTTGTTGCTCTTTTTATCAGCCCATAATCAGTAATTCTTTTGCACATTATTTTTGAAAAGCCCCATTCTGCAAGTCCTACAACATTTATCTGCATACAAGTGCCAGTTTTTCTAACTTTTTGTCCAATTTATTTGTCTAGGTCAAGTAGAGGCAAATGAAAACACTAGTAAGTTGAAATTGTAATTAGCTTATTTCTCTGATACTCTCAATTTTACCTCCATTTTCCCCAATTCTTGGGGTTTGGAGGGTGCCTCTGGGAGGACTTTTTAGTTCTGGCATGAGCATTTAGGACTGGATGCCCTTCCTGATGTCACCAATGGTCTGCGGTGGGCCTTGAACCCAGGACCACATTGGCCTAAGTCTAGTGCATTACCACTAGGCAACGCTGCTTTTTTCTCTGATATTTAGCATTAATAACATTGACATTTAGATAGCAAAGTTACTACCAAGTAGTGATATGTAGTTTGATATGAAAATTTTTTTATTGACAGCTTCAAGTAAATACATCTTAATCTTAGTACATTTGTAAAAACTATAGGAATAAGTTAATTGACTTGATTAAATATTCTGCTCTGAACAATGCTATGATGCAACAATTTCATCATCAATTTAAAGAAATTTGTATTGACAAAGCTACAACAAAAGTTGAAATATTTGACTTCATCTTAAATAGTTTCTGAACTGATAGAATAGTTATTAATTAGATCATCTGTATTTTTCTTACTTGCAAAGTCTTATTTTTCAAACTTTCCACCCCCCCCTGCTTTTGCTAGCAAGGAGACCCTTATGCTCTAATTATTGTCAGATTATCAGTCATTTTTGCCTTGTTTTAACAGTTGAGATAACAAATACAAACGTGCTTCAATTATCTTCTGCTTTAACAATTTTTATATGCATATACATAACTTAATAGAAATGAACTCAAATATTGTCATGTATTAATGCTTTGCATATATTTCTCATAGGGTTGATACCTGATGTATACAAAACAAATGTAAAAATATGAAAAAGAGCATGTAGGTGGTATTACAGCCTTTTCTCGTTTGTTTATTTGATATGAAATGCATTCATAATAACAAAATACAGTATAACCCCAAATATAACCCCTGGAATTGTATATATGCATATATATATATATATATATATATATATATATATATATATATATATATATATATATATATATATTCTACATTGTTAATTGGCCCACATTTCAGGCTTCAGACCAATACAATTATTGAGTTATCCCATATTCTTCTGCTTTGGGGGTATGATGCTCCACAAGTTTTGCACATTTGTGCAATTGCTTCTTTAATGTCAAACTTTTATTTTTAACTCTATTTATTTAGAATTTATTCACATCTATGGTTGTACATATACGAAACCCCCTCTAGGCCTAACACATCATCTTACATATAAAATTATTTCAATTTAAACAGCACACACATGAAGTTTTTTATGTAAGAATGGTAGTCGTGACACTCATATTTTGCATTGGAATTGTCATGGCTGTAATATATAAATAAAAATATATATATATATATATATATATATATATATATATATATATATATATTCAGGGGCATAGCCAGGGGGTAAGGGAGCAGCAGCCCCCCAAGTGATGAAAAAGTTGGTGTTCGAGAAACGCTCAAATCTGCAATAAAATCAATACATTGGAAGGTAACATTGAAATAGCAAGTGCAACTGCTCTTTTCCATCTGGAAAAGGGCGTATCTTTATATCCAAAAGGGCGTTTCCTTCGAAAAATTTTCCGGGGGCTCTACCCCCTAAACTCCATTATTCTGTTTTCCTTCATACCGTATGATACTTCAACACTGGCCGTGACAGGGGACTGTAGAACCTTAGCCCTTGTTAACTCCGTATTGACCCTTATTAAATTAAGCAAAGTAGTACCTTTTTACCTTTTATGCTGGGTTCATGATTTTGCCATATCATTTCACTCTCTAACCTCTTCGAGCAGGGCACATTTTAACAGTAGGTTGACGCACTGACTTATGTCAGCAACAACAGCAACATAGCTGTGGAAGATTTTGGGGGGCTCAGTCCTTCTTTGAATTTTATGTTTTTGAACATTTTCCTTAAATGTATCTACTTTGCTTGAGGTTTGCAAACTAATTTCAATATTTGTTCATGCTGCAGTATGTATACCATGGCACTAGTTTGGCGTTCAGTGGAACATCGAGGGGTGAATTGGAGCTATTTTGCAGGATTCTAAAAGGGCGTGGTTTCCAAAATTCTGTTTTGAACCCTTGTTAATACATCTCTGTCTATGACCTAACCTAAGTGCTGGATGTCACACCCTCTGCAAAGAATTTTATCGGTAGTTCTTGCACTTATCCACAAATCGTATAAGTTTTTGGAAAGTTCTACAGCCCCTAGTAGACAACTATCTTAGCTGCCACGCCTACTCTGTCAGCAAATTTTCATTCTACACCCTCACAGGTATTACCTTTGTGACGGCCCTGCCTGAGTACTATAGAAGTTGGTAATGATGAATTTAGGAATATGCATTTATTTTTCAACAGGGTGGATCATTCTTCCAGTTTATTCTGAGAATTAGAAGCCCCATTAGGCAAGGGGGGTAGGACTTCCACTAACGGCATCTATATACATGTGCCTTTACAGGAGTAGACTCTTGGCGTCAGACTCTCTTCTAGAAGGGAACTGTCCAGTATGTTGTTTTCACAGTTATATCACTGCAATCTGGAAGTCTGGGTGCATGTCCCCAGAAAAAATTTTTTGAGCGAAACGGTCTACAATGTCGGAAAACGCCCCTTCACAAGATAGGACTGTTAGAAATGGAGATGAACTTTAAGGAAGATTTCGGTACGAACAGGACTCCTTGTCCCTCCTTCCCCTCATGGAAGAGGGCAGAGGGGACAGCTGCCCCTCCTGCCCCCAGCGTAAGCGTTCCTGTATCGAGGGATATGGGATATTAGAAACGCAGGGTATTCCGACCCTAATAGGGCCACAAAATAATATAAAAGCCCAAGCTGTATCTAAAAGTAGGTTTTAACCGGGTATGTCTTATATAATATCCTCAAAGTTTAATTGTAGTAATGAATTGTTTTTAATCTACGAGTTGTAAATAAATCGGGGAGCTCTGCTTGGTAAACGACATTTTAGCCGAAGTTGTATATAAGGATTTTACGGAAGGCAACTGTGATTAATGATATCTGCAATATGCATAACTGTAAGTGTATTTTACTCTTACGAAATCACGATAGCGATATACAGAGTATATTTTAAAATTTATTTAAGTTCAGTTGAGCATATCGAATTTAGATTCATATTGTATCCTTAGGTCTTTTATGTGCTTTATCTGCAAAGTTCTCCCAGTTTCAACGTCATGACTGAGGGTTTGGGGTTTGTTTGAGGGTTTGCTATCAAATGTACTAACTAGGAAGAAACTTCGGAGCCATACTTCAAACACACTCTTTTCATAAGAAAAAATTTATAAGAAGCAGAGGTGAATAAGGTCAAAAATCGAAAGAAAATCATATGAAAATCAAAAGGCTCAAACTACAATGGTCAGTTGTTTTGAGAGCCAAAAATTGATGTTACCTTATTCTTTGGAAGTTTTTCGCGAAAAAAATCGAACTTTTAAAAGCAAATAACAGTAAACCGTTTTAGCCATACTATCCCAGCAAAAGCTAAGACAATTTCATGAAAATCTCACCCCCACTTCTGGAATAATTAAAAAATTGAGACTTCAGCAAAACGATCGGTTTTCTTTTAATAAAAAACGTGCACTCACTGACTGAGAGATCTCGATAGATCTGTAGGAAAGTAAAGGCAGATTTTTGGTCGATCTATAGCATCTTCTCAAAATTTAAACTTTACATCAGTCTCAAATATCCAAAATTTTATGAATTCACATATATCATGAGCACATGTGCTTGTTTCAAGTGATTAATACAACTATTAGTTAGTGCTGGAAGTGAACTTCACTTTTCAAAAATAAATATGAAAGCAAGAAGCAAATTCTGCTAACTTTACGAATAACATGAGCTAAAGAAGATTCAAAGGCGCAGTGAAGTCAAAATTATGAAAATTGAAAGAAACATTTTAAATGTTGTCTAGGGTCAGATACAATGAATAGGCCTACTTTGGCATTCAAATTTGAAGCAAGTTTTGCACAACAACCATTCAAGGTATGACCTTTACCAAAATATTGTGAGTAGAACTTTTGACGTAAGACGGGGAGTAGTTCGTCATTTAGCCAGTTATTAATTTATCCCTCTCATAAATCTGGGTCAATACATGACTCATCATCAATTTTAAGATCTTACGGAGTGGAAACCTGAGAATATGGTACTGTTGGCTAATAATTTCAGACTGCAATAACCCATCGTACCTCATACGGGTATAAGTCATTGTTTCAGGGCTGAAGTTTTTCTACTTACGGTAGCAAAAAACCCTCAATTTTTATAGGAAAACATTTGAAAATGAGAAAAAAGACCAAGAAGGGCATGATTCTGGAGCATAGTTGACCATTTTAAAGCAATAAAAAGCGTGCCTTTAAAAAGCTGACAGAACGATAGAAAAAAGCTCGGTGGTAGAAAAAGAGTGAACAGCTCTATTTATCGGGACTTAAATAAACAATCTTAATCAGGAAACAAAATAATTCTACAGATAGGACATATTTATAACAATGACATAAATATACAACAATATCTTACAAGCACTTCATAGTACTACTAACAAAGAAAGTTTGGGGGAAGTTTTGAAATAGACAGTTCTCAAAAGGAAGGTGATGGGAAGAAATTATACCAAAAAGCTGCATCGCATAAAACAAGCCCAAAAAGCCCACAAAAAGCAGGAGAAACACATTGAGATAATGCTTAAAGGGTGCAGAAATGCTTTCGCCCTACATTTGGTCGTCCCATTTACTTTGTTTTGCTTTTCATGTTGTAAATGCTCTTGCCTACCCAACGAATTTTGCTTCAGGAAGGACCCCTGGCAGATTTCGGAGGGGGAGTCAAAATCCGTACAGCCTTCTAAAATGCATCCTTGACTTTAAATTCATGAAGGGCATGAAGGACGCAGCCACAGCCCCCTTCAATATTTAGCTTGTCGGCACATCTGCCGCGTATCACTTGTGATCTTCAACGTTGCAATGCCGATAAAAACTCCAGGAAAGTCCTATTTGTCTGCAATTTGGGCTCGAACGAAGTCTGTCAGTAAACTAGGGTTGTGCACACCACCAACAATGTTCTTTATATTCACCCTTAGTAGCATCAGTTTTTCTAATCATTGTCTATTCCAATGTTTTATGCTACTTTGTGATAATCAAATCCTATTATCCATTGAATAGCAAATTTCATAAACAAATAAAAGCTAACTAAGACATGAACAATAAAAACATAATTGGTACTATACAGTTGATCCTACTGTGCTTGCCAGTTTCCATATTGGGTCGTCCTCGTGGTCACTGATATCATCATCAGAAGGATTCGAATCACCATCAGAGGGCTTCCTTTCAATTTCAGCCTCACTGATAACCTCAATTATGGGTCTTTTCTCAGCGTCAACTTTCGATTTGTCAGACGAGGCTTCCATTGTAACGTTCTGAAAAGAAAGCTTGCAAGTTAAATACTGGAAAACATACACCGTATGTTTTGGCTTCGGGGTTATTGGGACTGATATCAAAATATCATAAAAAAAGAAACACTTTATCTAAAGTTGGCTTACATTAATATATAGCTAAAATGAAAACTGATTAATGCCAACTATTTACAAAATTATTCGAAACCTAAATTATCAATAAAATTTTTACAGATTCTTCAGCCGCACGACTTGGATCTCCAAGATCCTGTCTTTCTTAGAACTTTCAAGGCAGGATTTACCAGAGTCTATTTCTAATGAGCCATCTCAATGCCATATGTAGTAGTTACGACAACAGGTACAAGTGCTGCAGATCCTTTCCTAAGGTTATATGATACGCTCCTGTCCTCGAAAGCATCAATCATAAAGTCATAGCAAGGCTCTAGTCCATGAAATTGGTGACAGGTAACGTGTCCACCAAAAAACCCTTGCAATTGCATTATCTTAAAGCAAAAATCATATAAATGCGCCTGGTGTGCGGTAATTGTAGCAGTTAATAGCTGCCTTGGAAGAGCTCAATACTGTCTAAATATGATAAAAGAAGTATGCAATAGTTATGACAGAAAGATATCACTAACTTCAGGTTTTTCAAAGTAATAACTCCAACACGTACCAGAGGCTCCTTCCAAGTGGTTTTAACTTCTTGAAGCAAAAAGGCATCGGATTCTTCGTCATTGCCATCGTCTTCCTGGTAAGGATCAGAATCATATTCAAACTTCATGGGCCTAAGCAGAAACAACTTCTCCTCAGGTAAACAATTAATGTCGTACACACTTGGAGGCAGATCAAGAAGTCAGGTAATGCACACCCCCCCCCCACCTAATCATGTACAAAGGTCTGTGCCTTTGGTTGCCACGCCCTTGTTACTGCAAGGAAGAAACTAACGTAATATTTCAGTACAATGGTGTGCAATTAAGAATGCAAAAAAGGGTGAGAAGGAGCAACGGTATGAAATAGGAAACAAATGAATCATGTTGTCTATCTCTCAACCGATCCCCAACAATGTCTCTTCAGGGCTCATACACGATTTTAATAAGCAAATTCAAGGCCTTTTCAAGGACTATTCAAGAACTGAAACAAGCAGTTTCAAGGACTTTTGAATACCAAAAACGAGACGCACAGGAAGCCCAGAATACCGAAAACGAGATATTTCTTGGCATTTCATGAGTTTACATGTAGGAACTTCTTCAAACTTTTTTTGATATTTCTATTACTTATTTTTTGCATTTTTTATTACTGTGAACGAAGTAAACAGTATCATTCACAAATGTCAAGGAGATTAATTAATTTCCAAGGAAAAATTCTCATTTTCAAGGAGTTTCATGTGCCATTGAAAAGACATTTATAAATTCCAGTACTTTTCAAGGAGTTCAAGGGCCTGCACGAGCCCTGTCTCTTGAATTCGAACGAATTAGAGAATGAGCCCTAGAAAGATAAGAGAGTCGTGTTCCCCAATCCGCCGTTGTGACGCCAAAGCCCCCAGAGCTATACCCCCTCAATCCAGTTCACCTTTCTACAGCTCTGTTCTCTGTCCCATACGACAACAAAACTTGGAGGAGAAATACAAGAGTGGAGCAATAAAATATAATTATATTATCTTACCCCAATCACTTCTATCATTGACTTTTTGATGCTTAATGATGGTGCTATCTCTATACTATCAAGGTCATCATCTGCAATTGAATATGACCGATCACTCAATCGCTTCAAAGTTGATCAGAATGAATTCCACATGAAAGACTAGAACATTTTGATCATTGTATCATGTGACAAATACTGGCTCTACCCAGTCATCAAAAAAACCAAGTAATTTAAAAAAGAACCTTATTCCGGGCCTAGAAAATATATTTTGGCCTCACCTTCTAAAGAACCACTAATTAAAAATGGTGCTGGGTTGCTGCTGACTGTTTCGCCTTCATTCGATGAGAAAATGCTGTCCAGTGGTTTAATTACTGGGATTTCTTCAAGAACCTCAATTTTCTCTTTACTCGTAGTATCCAAGTCTTTTTCTTCCAGTTTTGCTTCTCCTCTATCGCACTCGACATTTTCAATAATTGGCACGGCATCACTGAAAGACTCTAGCCTAACTGTGTTCGTAGCGGTACTACTTTCAACATGCTCCAAATCAGGGACACTATCTTCAAGACTGTTCTCATTTTTGGTGGATGCTACATCAGCATCATCTTGCAGATCCTCTGCACTCTGTTTGAAAGGACGATAAAAAGTCAAACTCCATAAGCAAGTCAAGGAGAACTATTGAAAAAACTTCACGCTACCTTGTTCCTGATTGAAAATTTATCGCAATAGTTTTCAATTTAGAAGCGTATTGGTTCAAGAGCAGATTAACTTCAGGTCAACAGCTTTTTTAAACACAAGCACGCAGAAGCTAATAATCAGAGAGGTAATATGGAATAAAACCTTTATGTTTCCCAAAACAGGGGTCACCAATCCCCGGCCCCGGGGTCAGATATGGCTCCAGCCACTACCCATTCCGGCCCCAGTGCTATATGAAAAAGTGCATATAGTTTAAAAGAAGCATGCTGCTTTGACAAGGTGCTAATGTTTATTTATATGTTACAGTTCTTATAGTCTACCAAAATTCTCTTTTCCTATAGCAGCCTCTAAATTGAATAGAATTATCCAAAAATAGGGTTCTATGCAGTGGTGATTTCTAAAAATGGTAACAAGGGGGCTCTAGGTGCAACCACGCCCATATTTTAAGTGTGGCCTAGCTGTAACCACTCCCATATTTTCAAAGTGCGGACGTGATAATTTAGTTAAATACTGATATAGTATAATCAACAATTAGAAATGTCTCAACAACCATGTAGCAGTACAAAATTGCCATAGCAATACAAGACACTTTGAAAGCAAGCTCAATACACTTTGAAAAGCAAAGCCAATGCAAGAATTTTTGGGGGGCTGAGCCCCTCAAAATGATCAGTAATTTTAACAAGGGGCTTCGACCCCAAAGCCCCCTACAAATTACCCCTGGTTCTATGTTGGCTACATCTAGCCCTGACATGGGTAGTGCATAATGATTTTGGCCCCGAAGCCCAAAAATGTTGGTGGCCCCTGTCCTGTCATGTTTGATCCTCACTGTTATACTACCTACTAAAGCAAATGTTGACGAATTGCTCAACACTTTGCAACGACAGTAAAGCTGTGAAACCTTGTGTTTGCTTTAAACTTTTGCAATATATTTCCCAATACTGCGACTACCCCAAAGCTTAGAATCTTGTCTTATCTTCAGATATTAACATGTCAATATTAAACAGACTTCCATACCTTATCGTTTTCATTCTCGAGCTGCTCTGCACGTCTTTTAGCAGCAGTTTCACGTAAATTACTCAGTGCTAGGAAAGTACAAATAAAAATTTCTTTAAATATCAATGTGTTTATTTTTCAAAACAAAACTATAGTATGAGATAAGGTAAGTTGTTTGAAAAATGGAGACAAGAAGAACAAATGCATATAAATACAACGCAGGTGGAATAATCCCTACGCAATGATCTCAATATCTACTTGCTCCACACAATGATCAGGTTGTGTCACTTTCCATCACTACTACTCAGTTTTAGAGTTCGCGTTTTGATGGGCAGATAAAATTTAAGGATTTTTAAGGAATATTAATAACTGTTAAAGGAATTTTTAAGGACTAAAAGATAATTTCTACTGATAAATTTTTGTGCGTTTCATCGAAAAAAAGCAAATCATTTCCTATAAAGACATGCCGTTGAAAATCCTTTCCCCCAAGAATTGACTAGAAATAATGAGTATTTAAGGAGTTTTCTTCTAAAATACACGAATTTAAGGAGTTTAAGCGCCCTTAAAAACGTAAATTAAATCTAAGGAATTCTTAAGGAGTAGCAAGAACCCTGCATTTAGTCTCTACACATACCTCTTATTGTCTTTACTCCCCATACCCCCTAGAAGTTTCACCCCCTGCTCTTATGAGCGCACTTGATGTAACTCATAACATACCACAAAAATTATTTACAGTTAGTTACGTATACAGTTTATAGAACTAATTAATACCAACTATCTACTCAAAAACAAAACTAAATTAATTGCAAATGAAACATGTACAGCTACTGCCATCCCAGCTACGTATTTTCCTTACAATCAAAAACTTACCATTAACCGAGTCCATGATTTTTTGCCGTTCTTTATTGATCCACCTGTCACGTTCTTCCCTCTCAGCATCTCTGCCACCATGCTCCCTAAATAGACAACAACATTTGATCAAACTCTAATAATCAACGCATGAAACAAATGCCATACAGCTATCAAGACTTGCCTTATGCCTAACTTATATGCTCCATGTGGTACGAGAGAGCCAATTACGGATTATGCATCACTTTACCACAGTTCTGTATACTGTGTCTAAACATTGTGTTGAATGGAGCAAAGCCTACCTAATATAGAAGAAAACTTAAATTGTCGCTGCAAGGCCTAGCATCTTACCATATATTATTTTTTTAAACTTCATTTCATTCATCAATCACCAAATAATACAATCATAGATCTCACTAGATTATAGGCAATGTAGAATTGGCTTGTCTGCTAAAACTTCTTAGAAACAAAATACAAGTATATAAAGAGAAGGTCAATTGATCTGCAAAAAAGGAAATAACGATAAGAAAAAGAATATATTTGTACAATATGCAATTTCGCTCTTAAAAGTGTAACAAGGCTGGATCGGTGCACGCTTTGTTTCTACGGCAAAATATATAATACGTGGACCTCACCGCAATGTGCATAATTTTCTTGACTATGGATTTCTGGGCACTATTTTCAATACTGACGTCTTTCATCATGATCAATATCGTGTCGGATGCCGCTTCATATATGCCAAGGGCGCTCATAGATAGATTTATAAAATTTATCGTGCGATACTGTGAATTTAAATCTTGTAGAAGGGGATTGCATAATAATAATAATTATAATATTTAAACGGGTAAATCATGACAGTTGATTTAACTGTTTTTCATACGAGACCTGCATAAAGTAATAGGGAATTTTATGTCATGGATACAGTATGCAAAACCTAAAGTAATATCTGAATGACAATCATTAAAAATTAAGTGGCACTAAATAAGAATGATGCTAAGAATAAAAATATCTGTGTCCCTGAGCATATCCTATGATGTCCTAGCAAGTTATTACTCTAAAGCACTTCCAGTAAATATGTATTTAAACAATCGCAACCATCAATTTCAGAACTAAAGGCGCACATTCGAAACCCCCCTGTTATTCACAGAAAAATGAAAGTATTTCCTCATCTTTTCACAAACTAAAGGTCCTAATTCTCCTAGTTTAAATTGCTTATTATTAATACAACAAAATACACTAAATCTGGTGATAGTCGTGCTTTGCTCTGAAATAAATGTGAAGCAGTTAGAAGCTATAAGATATACTAACCATGCTTCAGCACAAGCCCTTTCTCTTGGGAAGACCGGCCTATCATCAAGGTATTGTAAGTTTTTCTAAAACAAACAATTATGACATTCTTCCTCAATTGCACTGCAGCATTGATTGAAAGTTGCAGAAACTGCAGTGATTTCTTTAACCTTTTTTATACAATAAAAGAACATAAAGGGTTTCTGCCTAATCAAGGAAATCACTTTCTCTGATATTTTCCTGATTTTCACCCTGGTTTCCTTCATTGAACATAGGTCCTGAGTAAATAATACACATCAGACTTACCAAAGTGCAAGCCTAATACAGCAAGCCTTAGCCTACTTGAACAAGGAAATTTGCTTAAATTTCATCATGAAAAAAGAAAACCATCATCTCACAACAGTGGAAAATAAGTAGAGCATTTCTTGCTAGCTTTCCAGACTACTAAAAAATTGATTTATTGAAGAAACAAAAACAAACAATTTCTCTGATATTTCCCTGATTCTTTCTAGAATAAGTTGAATCCCCTGACTTTTCCCTGATACTTTCTAGATAAAACACATTTTCCTGATTTTCCCCTGATTTTCCTGATATGGCAGATACTCTACTATATAAGAGTCTACAGCTCTAATGTGCAGTACTATTGACATTGCTATCACTATACACCTTGCAGTGCTGTCTATTTAGACCTACTACTGTACAGTTAATGCACAGAACCCAAAAAATTCTGACTGTTACATGGAAACAACTTTTCATGACAAATCCTGTCAAAAACTATAAAACTTTCCAGTTGCATAGTGATCATAATACACAATTCCAAGCTTCCTCATCAATTTGATTAAATTATCTAATGGCCCTACAAGGATTAAGCAACACTCTTGAATATAAAAGAAACAAAGACTACTTGAAATATCAAATTTGAGCTTATAAGCCGCAGATGATGGGTAGTCTACTAAAGTGTACTTGGGTGCTTCAATAGCACTAAGCATCAAAAAAGTGTTGAGAATTATGATGGCATATCAAAAAAGAAAATTGAAAAGTAAACTCACACATCTCAAGATCATGGTTTTTCTGTAATTTTGAATCAACTTGATAACCTTGTTTCCCATTAGATTTAAAACACTCTAAAATTCAGAAAATAAATACAAGCTGATAAAGAATATCATCATTTGTTACATTGCCATTGAAACAACTGTTCTCATTTAGAATCATGTAAATCATTGGAGATATCAACCCTCCAAAATACATTGGAGTATGGATGAATACTCAACTTTTTAAAAAGCAACTTAGACTTTCACTCAGATTCAAAGTTACTTTACTTGTAGCCAAAGTTAGGAGAACAGCTTAATGGTTTCTTAATAATTTAAAAACATTTTAAGTTATAACACAACAGAAAGAGAAGCCAAGGAAAGAAGTCATATTTCAGGATACTTTGTGCACTCATCTAGCGAAAATGCAATATAATTGTTTTTCTATTTTATGGCTTTCAAAATGAATACAAAAATGCATTTTGTGATGTTGGAAATTTTGCTTTGAAAAAGTGTTGGAAATATTTTAAAAGGAGCTTGTACACACCCTGTATTAGTTTTGAAAGTTTAAAACATCTCTCTATGTGAAAATTTAATTTTAGAAATCAATATTGATTGTAACACAAAATGCATTTTTGTATTCATGTTGGAACCCCATAAAATAGAAAAATATTTAAAATGCTGAGTTTTACAACTGTTTGGTGGATTGTGTTTCATATTACACTAGTAAAATCAAGATAGATAACATACATTGTTTAATCTTACACCAAGTTATGTCCATTTCTGGATCTTTTAGAATTTTCCCAAACAAAAATCCAAAATTTTGCATAGTTGTTTTGATAACCGTCTCTTTTCCAAATTTTCCAGCTTCTGGAAAATGCCATTATCTATTTCCATAACTTTCTTTAACCATCCAAAACCTATATGAACCCTGCTAATATTTAGTTTTCTAAATTAAGTTCTACTGCTAGTAAACAAATTTTGTATAAAATCTTGTGTAGTTTGCATGGGCATAGGAAGATTTTATATTTAGAGGGGCTATAAACTTTCTGTCTGAAAGTTGAAAGATATCTGGAGAACAGTCCAAAAGTTCCCCAAATTTCCTATTGTTCTTTCAGCAAAAATGCCTGAATGAAACCACCCTCTCTCCTAGGCTTATGGTAGTTTGACAAGTTCATAAAACATACCTTTTAAGGGATTTCTAGTGCATACAGATAAGTTACTTGGCATATTTAATCAAAACCTACCAGCCGCTGCATACCAGCAAGAATATCTATAATTTCTGGGTCTTCAATTCTGTTGTTTGATAAATCTAGAACACTGCAAAAGAATATGAACAGTCAGAATAAATAACTAATCTGCAAAGTACTTTCTGAAAACCAGCTTGGAGTCCAAAAGCGGTTTGCGAATCAAACCAAATTTTGTGACTAAACAAAGTAAACAAATTGAGTAAACTAATTAAACTATTTACCTTATACTAAAGATGACTCTCAAGTCTGAGTCAAAATTGAACAGTGTCACAAAAAGTTTGTTTCTTAGCCTTCTATAGTCAATATTGGAATACCTAATTTATACAAAATTTGTGCAGATTCTTTTGTTGTTATACTTGTTCTTAAGTTTATCCAAAAGCTGCGTTTTCCATCTTTAACATCAAAATTCAGATATCCCATCTCATGAGCTACAATCACTGCAATTCATTGGCATCAAATATGAGTATAAAGAGCCAGCTCATGCAAGATAATACCTACAGTAATACTCACAACAACAGGGCAAGAGGATTCATATCTCAATAAAAAATGCACACAGCTTCATCATCCTAATCACAAGTTTAAAAGGGCTATAACTGTGGGAAGACAAACCTGATAGAAGGGCAGTCCTGAAGGTGTTGCAGATCATCTGCTGTTTTGAGCCTGTTTTGGGCAATCTGTAAAGTATTCAGGACAGGCAGGCAAGCTGCAACAAAGCAGAAAAATCAATGGCAACAAAATCCATTGCTAGCAGATCACCAGATGCAGACAAGCAAAATGAAAAACATAGCAAAAATGCCCTCATTCACCATATAAAAACTTTGATCTTGACTTCATAATAAAAGCAGTAAGATTCCTTTTTTGAAATTTAGGACATCAAAACCCAACAAAAAACAACATGTCAGTTTACTAAATTATGAAAAATTCAAATCATGCAATTAGCAGTTGGGTGTTAAATATGGGTATCAAGGCACTTATGCCTCAGCCAAATACCTCCCACTCATATACTCTTGAGTCTGGAATAGAAGGGGAGGTGGGAATAAGCAGGGAGCTTGGAATTTGTGGCTAATATAAATCAGAGGAGAGGTTAATATAAGTGGGGGGAAGCTTTAAAGATAGAGTAAATTGTACACTGTAGAAACAAAGTGAACATTGACCAAAAGTGCCTCTTACTGTTATATTTACAAAAGTTGCATGGCAGCAGGCTTTTTGCTAGGACATTTTCAGCTGGCTATGCTTGGATGGCATGATTACAAATGTGAACTCTGTTCAATTCAGCCAGGTAGAAAATCAATAAATGGGGAGTTCAGAATAATATTGGGTGAGCTGGAAAAAAGCCAAACAATTATAGCCAGGGAGCACCTCTCTTCTGGACCCAAAGTATCTCCTGAAATAATGCTACTATTCCTAAATTTGATGAAAGGTAGTTGTTGAAGCAAAACACAAGGCAAAGCAAGAAAGGTTTTTGTTGTTTCACTATTTAAAACTTATTGCCTAGCCCTTTTGTTTCCATACATCATTATCTAACCAAGACCTAAAGCCCTAATTATATGTACCATGTAGATTATACATAAAACAGGAATTTTCAGCAATGCAACATATCCAGCCTGACAGTTGCAACAATTCCATGACAAAAGATTACCTCCACTAAAAATAAACCAATTTTTTAAAAAGTTTTTAAAAAGACACCCTTTAAGGACCATTGTGTAAAATTGTACACTAAAGCTACTGCACACAAGCAATGCTATCTATGTAGGACCTTACTTCAATTCCATCTAAAATTCATTCATACAAAAATTGACACACTATGCTTTCCGTATCAACTATATTTTCTTTCTTTTCTTACACTATTTACCCCCTCTACATATCCTTATCCCACGTCCATTAATAACTAATGGCATAAAAACACACATAAAAGTGACATTTTTGAATACTTGCTGATAGGCAACTCCAATACAAATAAATCACACCTCTTTCCTGCATAAGACAAAATTGACTCAACAGACTTTCCTTACCACAAAAAATATTGAAAGGTTTGATAATCATTTCACATAAGAATTTACTCTCATAAGAGCAGTAGCTATGGCACTTACATAAGTTTTCTATTTTCTCTATCACATTGCTGCTTACATTTAAAGTATCAAGTTTCTGCAATGGCTCTAGATTCTCCAATTTGCTGAGAAGATTTTGGTGTAAATACCTGCAAGCAGATGAATAGAATATTAATGTAGAATACTATACTATTTAACTAGATCATTGAAAATTGCCACTACTGATTAAACATAACTTTTGAGCTAATCAAAATGCTATGGAGGTATGCTTACAAACATCTTAGCTCTGTTTGATTTTCCAAACCTTCAATCTTCTTTATCCCATTGCATTCAAGCCATAAACATTTCAGGCCAACATACTCTTCAAGGTTTTCTATTTTGGCAAATCCTATAAAAGCAAGAGGAACTAGGTAGAAAAAACTTTGCTTGAAACTAGCTGACAAGTAGAAAAGAAATTAAGGAGTACAGACAAGTTTATCCACTCTTTTTTTTATACAAAATAGAAAGCAAGAAAGTCTAAATTTGCAACTCCAGCTCATAAACCTTAAACTATTGAAAATGCATGAAGCACCACTACCTATGCAGAGCCAATGCTATAACATTTACATAGCTATACAACAGGGCATATTTTGAGAAGATTTTCCAAGGCAACAGTATACTATGATAACACTTGACCACACTCTACTTGGGCTTATTTAGGGGCCACATCCTTCAAACAACCCAAATTTTATTTTGAACTCTGTTGGTGATGCCACATTGAAACACAAATTGTACTGTTCTCAAAATTCACATAGAAAAAATACAGGCCAAGGTGCAGAGAGACTTCTGTGAAATAAGAGGTATATGAAAGTAAGAGAATGTTGGACACAGTTTCAAATTTCCAAGATCAAACTCAAGGTTTCCAAGACCACAAAGTGTGGCCAAGACCACTGTAAAATGCACCCTGCTATACAATGTTGTACTATTTATAAGTAGAAAAAAGCAAGATTGACATGATAATTGAAAAAATTGCATATATGAATATTGCTCAAACAATAATCACTATCTCTATATTTGACTAAAATCTTTGTATCTGCATCTATACACTGTGACCAACAGGATGCTAAATCCCCTTCCACCTTAGCCAACTGAAAGGCCTCAACATCCCTTACACCCCCTCCATCCAATTGGTACATTCCTCACTGTGCCCTACCCTTTTAGAAAACTGTGCCCTCCCTCTTACAAAACTGTGCTTGCTACAGGCCTATAATGCACCATCTCTAGTCATAACATTGTGATTAACAATTGAGCTTATTCATGCAAATTAATTCATAATTGACAACTAGAAACTATAACCAGTGTACCTTTGTAATGCAGGTATAGCACATCATTAAGATAGGGAGTTGTGTACAGCTTCTGTTCCTTACACAACTGCTTGATGAATTTTGTTGTGATTCTTTGGAAAAATAACAAATTAATATTATTAGTGAGTCTGCATATAATTCCACCATCCTGAAACATGATAGTTCCATAAGCCTACCTATAGTAATCAGCAACTGTTAGTCTTGCATTTCAAAATAGCTAAATAGAAATTTTGTATAGGTTCAGGGTCCAAGAACATGAGCAGTAGAAGTTTGTACCAATGAGTGCAAATTCTGTCAATGAAAACAAATAATGATATAGGTCTATAGAAGCTGCCAAATGATAAGAGAAAGAGTGATTTTCTACTACAGTAGAAACCTGGATAAAAGAACCTTCTGTTATAAGAACTTTGAGGCTGAAATTTCATATTCTGACCCCCCCCCCCAACCCTAAATAAGAATCCCAAAGAGGCTGAAACTGGGATTGGTTCTTCAATAATGGGTTTCATATTGTGTAATTAAAAAATTCAAGAATAGAAAATTTTCATAGACTCTTTGTGTACTGATCAATATTCTACAAAAACCAAAGCCACACACAGTTGCTATTCAAATATTACAAGAATCCTTAACACTTTTTAAGAATTTTTCAGTCACAAAACGTATTACAAAATTATTAAACAAGAATTCTGGCCAAAAGGCATTATCAAGAAGCGTCAAGAATTCTTGTGCTAGAAACAGCATTAAAGTGTGCAAGGAGTGTACTTATAGAGCACTGGCTCTCAATTATTTTCTGTAATACCCACTATTTACGAAAGACTGATAGATAAGAGCCTTGATAAGAACTTTGCAGGCTGGACTTAAATATCTCAACCCATTGCTTAAGAACCCATCCAGGCTGGCCAAGAAAAACTTAGGTTCTTTTATGTGGGATTCTACTGTATCATACTTCTGGAATACCAGGGTGCATTCCAACTGTGATTGTGCAGTACCAACCCAAACTAGTAACAAAAGAAGCCCCCGCTGACACCCATCTCCATCAGTTTCCCCGCCGGATGCAGGAAAGAGAGCTTAGTGCACACCGAAGATCTTCGTGCCTAAGTACATGGAATGCACTATTGATGGGCTAACTCGAAATTGCAAGCCACCTACCCCTTCTAGTGAATAAGACACATTGTTAGCTCAAACAAACTACACTACCTGGGATATTTGTCTTCCTCCTCTTTCGTCGTTCCCAACGTCCCAGGCATTTTACTCCATGAACCTAACAGACTCTTGATTTATTCTAGTACCTCAAGTTGAAATAAAACCAACGGCGCTACAAGTTGCCAGGAGCAACCGCCTCTCTTAAACATTTCCATATGGTATCGAGGATACTTCTCTTCATCCAACATGAAAACTTGCCAGTAATAAAGGGTTCGCCATCCGCATGTCTCTACTCAGTAGCTTGTACTCTATTATGTTCTTTATGAGAATTTAGCCCATCAGAAGAGAAACAAAGAAATGCAACCAATGATGACATAAATGGCAGATATACACAAAAACATATACAAGTGCAGCCATTACTGTTCACCAAGGTTGAGCTATTGTGAATGGCTGTATCCCATGAATTAACAATGAAATTATGAACATGGACTATTTCCTTATAGCATATAATTCACATGCTTAGTTTAAGTGATAGGCAAGCTAGCCAGCATAAAATTTGCTAAAGAAAACACGTTGCAATACACATTACGGACTCTTGCAAAATAGCAAGAAGCTAGATTCTACACCAAAGTAGCATGGCCTACCAGAACACCAGGCAAATTTCCCATTGGCACCTAAAAGGTCAAGATTCTACATTATAGTCAAGAGCAGAAACTATTTCACTGCCCATAACATGCATGCTGATCAGTGTGTGCACTTAAATACATCATCTTAGCGAACATACTTAGAGATACTGATATTTAGCATTTAGAACATAACATCAATGGCTTTTGGTAATTCTATTCCAGGAAGATATCAATGAATCTTCATGGTGATGACTTTAGTTGATATTGACAAAGGCTTTAATAAACTAAAAGTTGCATTCATCATTCATTCTGTTCATCATTCTGCACTGTTTTGTTGGGTAGAGTCATCTTCATCAATCTTTGGGGCAAGGTAGAATCTAAAACACAAGATTCACACCATCTATCATTATACACAAAATAATGCAAGTAATAACATCACTGGAAGAATCAATAGCAGATGCTAAGGGCAAATTCTGGGCAAAAGGCATCATCAAGTGGGCAAATTCTGGGCAAAAATTGTAGACCAAAAGCTAAAAACACATCTTCATATAATTTACTTTTGCCTGAGCCTCAATTTTGTTGCAAGCTTTTGTCCTAAAGAATCCATGAAGCTAAATTTATACAAAGCAACATATAACATTCTGATGAGTGAGCTAAGTACTTCACACAAAAAAGGATTGTCACGACAAAAAGTATCCTCATGTTGCTGATGATTGAAACATCAAAAGTAAAAAGGATGACAAAACCACAATGATGCAATTTTACAGAAACACTGAAAAATATCATATCAGGAAAGACAAAAACCATAAACAACAATTACTTTATGTGTCCAAGATTTTCCATTTTGTATTCCAGCACTAATGGTACTTCTTTACAAATGGAAAGAGTCACTGTGCTTGCGAGTGGTGTAGCCTGTAAATAGACAAGACAATTACCAGCTGTTAAAATGATGGCCAGAAAAAGTAGCTTGGAAGAAATAAATACTTTCTGCAAAAGTTCATAAATCTACTCAAAGACCCATCCATAAAATTATATTGAAGGCTTTCATTTGGTAAAAGTGTATACGTGTAGTTAAGCCCCCAAAACTTAAATCAATAATAAAAAAATTAATTGTCAAGATAATAAACATAAGCCAAATAATGCTTTTCTGAGTTCTAAATCTATGGCAAATGAAACTAGAGTTCACAAGGTATGTCAGGTAAACATACAAGCATATGCACAAAAAACTACATAAACCCTAGGTCCCTGAATAATGAACTTCAAAAGAGTTGTTTAAAATCAAAAAGCAGTGCAGTACTCACTCTGGTGAAGAAATTGAGAAATCTCAATGCATATGTTTGGGTCACTGGCTCATTCAATTCAATAGATACCTGGAACAGCAATATTTGGAAAAAATGCAATGCGAGAATACATAAAGCTAGCATGCGTTTTTTGTGATCATCAATCAGTGATATGATCAAACAACAAAAAATCAATATTTGGTCATAAAAGATCAATGAATCACTTAAAAGTGATTATCAAACATGATATTCAGCAAACCATGAAACATCATCCTGAACATAATGTGTGAGCAATGCTTTACTTCATCAGCTGGTGACATATCACTTCACAATAATAACTTCAACAGCCTGCTTAAGCAACAAACCTGATCTTCTTCCTTGTCAACTGCTGTATTTTGCCTCAAGGTAATATTGCCCACTCCATGTTGGCCACTGCAAGAGAACCTTATCCCATCCTTTGTACATGCAATGTTGACTAGAAAAAACAGGAAACACAAATAAATAAACATAATATGTATGCATTTGTATATATTTATGTAGGGGCTACCAAAGTAGGGGGTGTTGGGGGATTCATATCCTCGCTGTCTGCTGCAGTCACAAGCAATTCTTAAACTTGTCAGGAAAAACTGGTGTTGCAATTGCTTAGACTCTGTTGGTAATTTTTGGAATTTTAGTAGTCTGTAAGCAAATTTCCTTGCTACACCCACCACTAAAAGATCCCATTAGCATGCCACTGCATGCATGTTGATCTGTATTTTATGTAAAATCATTATATGTTGCAAAAATTCTCACCAGAATCTCCAATTTGAGTCAAATCTCTGCAAATCCTTTGCAATTCAGCAGATGGCATTTGTATAATGGCATCATATTCCTGGTCCTTTAAAGACAAAATTTCCAAATGTTAGCATAGAATGATGTCATTTCTAAAGTTACTTGAAAAATTTATGGGCTGCTCTACTCAGCAGAATAAGGCTGCAAATGCATGGGAACTTTGGAACAATAGATAGGCTTCCCATTCACACAATGTCTTGGAAATGTTCTGTGCAGAACTGTTCCTTTCAATGTATTCATGCATGAACAATTCCAAACAACAGCCTCTCTCCATTCATCAGTAACAAGACAAGGTCTTGAAAATGTTTTCCCACCATACACTTGTTCTTTGAAGTCTTACCCAAAACTTTCTTTGCAAGCAAATTTTCAGTTATCATCAGTTGAATCTCCCCTTGCCTCATTTCTAAGTGACCTGACAAGAATGGTTCTCGGTGTTTACATGAGAACTTTTTGGTTTGGTTCCATGCAGGATCTACTTTCTAGGTGGACCCATTCTTATATGGCTAGCCATTCTGTCTAGAACAGTTCCATCAGTTCCCACGTAAATGCTAGGCATATTTGTACCATACTGGCAAGGTTCCACTTAGAACCATTCCTGTGTAAACAGGGCCTAAATTTCTCAGTAACTCCCAGCCAAAACAGCACCTCAGTAACATAATAGAGAATGGTACTTGATTCAATCTCCAACCCTATGATATAAATCTTATCCATTATCATACTTTTAATCACCTAAAATCAAATATACTGTTCAATTTTTGACTTATTCTCAACTAGGTTTTGATTCCAGTTTGATCCTGAATACTTTATGATACAAGTTGCAAAGTCATATATATATTTAAACAGTGAATCAAGGCATTTCTAGCTAGTAAACCAATGCTGCAAGAGGTGATATACAGCAGCAACAGCAATAAATAGTTAAAGAAAAGCAGCATAGTAATCAAAATGTATGAGTTATGTTGCATAAATATTGCAACCTAAATGGGAAAGTGGAGATAGTGTTGATATCTCCTTAAGTCTGATAAGATCACTAGAAAATGATACCATGTTATGCTTCTTTAAGTAGAGTGAAAAGAAGTGTATACAATGAAGAATCAAAATCCAAACAAGAAATTACTTACAAAATACCATCATCCAACTACTTTAGCAATGCTAATGATAACTACTACTACAAACAAACAAGGCTACAGTGTCATGCTCCATAATGAAGGAAACAAGGATGACAATGGCAGAATAAAACAAAAAGTAGTGTGTATCCAGGTCTCAAATGCATCTCCATACTTACCGGAATCCCTAAATGTTCTGAATCAATATCCATCAACTTGACTTCATAGTCAGAAACTTTTTCTTGATCTATAAATCACAATTTAAAACTGCATGAATCAAAAAGTAAACATATAATAGATAAGAAATTGCATACAAAAAGGAAGTCCATTCATTAAGTTTGTTGTGCTCAACATCTTCCACACCAAAAACAATATAAAATAGCTTACTAAATCACTCAACACACTAATGCAATCCTCACTTACTGGGACTTTCAAATATAAACTGTACTGTATCAGCATTGTCTTCTGCTTTCATGGTAACTATATCATCATTTCCACCACACTTCAAAATTCTTGAGAGACTAAAAACAGATTATGAAACAAGATTAAAGAGAACCCACATTTGCACAAGAACTATACTCAGGGGTGATTTTGATGGGGGCTCAGGAGGCAGAGCCCCCTTGTTAAAATTACTGTTCACTTTGGGGGCCTCAGCCCCCCAGCAAGTCTTACATCTGCTTTGCTTTTCAAAGTGAATTGACCTTGCTTCTAAAGTGTTTTATACTGCTATAATCAATTATGTACTGCTACATGATTATCAAAGATGGTTACTGAGACTTTCTATTTGTTGATTATACTATACAAGTATTAAACTACATTATCGTATCTGTATATCTGAAAATATGGGCATGGTTGAAGTTAGGCCACACCCAAAACAAGGGTGTGGCTGTACCTAGAGCCCGCCTTGTTAAAATTTTTAGAAATCACCACTGACTATGCTTCTTTCATGTTCCACCAAATGGTGCTATATCTACTATGGCAATTTAAAAAGTACCAATGAAGCTATGCTTATGTATAAAGGAATTAACAAGCTCGAAATTGTTCAATGCACTATTTCAACTTACGTTGACAACTGGAGCCCAAGGGTCATTGTTCTGTCACATCTATAAGGGTCAAAACCATCAGCTCTCAACAAAAGAAATACAAGACTGACATGACTCCCATCCATTGCTTGAGCGCTGATTCCCTCGGCAGTGCAGTCGAAATTGCATTCTGTTACAAAGTCTTTCATTGCTTCGACGCATTTTTTCAAATAGCTTCCTTGAGTTAGTCTCGCTTCCAACATATCTATTCTTTCTTTAGTCCAAATAAATGATTATGGCAAAGAAACTAACTGTTGGAAAGAAAGACGTCGTTATTCCTAAATGATTCAATGCATATGTATTTTTAAAATTGAAGAGAGATCTGAGTCAATGTTCCCATTTCCAAAAAAATTCGCCAACAAATCGTTTCATGAATTGGGCAGTTTTCTGCAAAAAGTTTTTGGCGCGAAAAATTACCGTAGGTGGCAACTGTTTTACATGTCTGATTCACCAAAAATGCAAAAATAACAGAAAAAAACAGCAACATAGGACACTAAGATTCAAAATAATCACAAGAATAAACTTTTGTTTGCAAAAATCTAAAACAACCATCATATTCCGTACAACTTTGCCATTCAAACAAAACCTTACATGTAATCTGCAAAGTGCCCCGCATTAACATTGATTGAGAATGTAAGAAGAAGAAATATCTGAAACTGAAATCACAAAAATAAATGATGGCGTATGCTAACAGCTGATACCTCGCAATAACTACAAAACTAGGCAGATATCGCCAGATATGAAACGGATCTACCTTACCTTCTCTTGCAACCAACCACCCTCAAGTAGGCCTTCGAGCGCAACTGATCTCACGTGATCACCAACAACAAAAGGGATTCCCGCCAATCAACAAATTCGCGGGAAATATTGAAATGAGGTTACACTACCAACATGAGGTTGACTGTAAATAAGCATTCTTCTTATTTCTCAAAGCTGTTATTCTTTCAGACACTTACTCCGCATTCTCTTAATGATCTTGCAAAGGAGATTTTTCGTATTCAACTGTGCTTTCATATTGTGTGTGCTCTAACTTTGTAAACTGACTCACTCATTAAAACTGGAAAAAATACTGCCCTTTCTTCCCGATCTCAGCTACAAAAGAAACCAATACATCCAAAAGAATGCCAATCTACGTCGACAACACGCTCTCAAAAGCCTTATCAGAACGAAGCAGTTGCACTAAAATGCAAATTATTTTGATCTAGAATGCAAAGGAAAAATTCTTGCTTTATAAATTACCATATTGATCCTTCAAGATGAAATTATTTCAGAAGAGGAAAGAATTGTGATAGGAAATGATTGCCAAAAAAAGTATGTAGAAGACAACTTGCGACTTTGTCTCAACTCTTTTAAGTTCGAAATTCATTCATAGCAAAAGATGGAGACTGTATCAGCTTTATAGTCTATTTGGAAACACTACTGCTTAAGCAACATTGACTGGCCTCAATGGCATGAAGAACATAAGTTACAATTAGGCTAGTCAAATTGACAGATATGATAAATCCATCTATTACATGATGAATTCTCTTAAAACCATTCTCACCCCTCAGTAAATTGTTCCGCAGTTGATACAACAGGGCATTAAATGCTTGAAATTGTCAAAGAAACTAGGATACCGCTAGGTATGTAATCTGCTTGGAAAGTCCATGAAAGCGCTTCAACGAACCAGCATATTAAAATGTGCTGACAAGTCTCTGTTTCATAATAAATCGAAGTTCCAAGTATGCAGATGTAGGGTGGCCAACCGTGAAATGAAATTTTTTAACCAGGGTTTTCCAGGGGATTTTCTGCCCAATTTCTGGGGTTTCCGGTGAATATTTGACTATGCTTTCGAAAAATATAATTACCACATAGAGATCTTCTGCTTGTACCCGTCCACCTTTCATTCTGCGCTTTACTTGAAATTTTGTTTCCTTTGTTACCACGCGAAACATGGTATATTGTTTTCCCCCAATAACCTTATAGGTCCTCCTCCACTGCATTACGGGAGTGAAAATATAGCAGCACTGCAAGGTCAAATATTGATACGTGGAAAATCTGCTTCAGGACCAGTGGCGGCTCGTGGAATTTTTCACTTGGGGGGCAAAGCTTTGAAGAATTGGGTGTGGTCCGAGATAGCTGTGGCAGCCACACCCAAAAGTGGTATTAGATAGCTTTACTTCCAGATAGTAAAATAATTAGAATGATGATATTTATTTCTGTAATATAAGAGGCTTTCTTACTTAAATCTGCTTCAAGAATCACAATTATCAAAGGCTAGTATTTCTCTTCTGCTATTTAG
>WIPJ01067665.1:194962-209341 GCA_018155075.1 Cassiopea andromeda
ATCAGGGAGGGCAGATTTGAACTTGCCCCACTTTCATGGATTTCAGCCAATCGCATGGCGTTTCTGGCGGCGTTTGGCTTCTGAAATTTGCTAGTGCGCATGGCAAACAACCGATTTGAAGGGCAAAATAAATGTTGCCCCGCAAATGACATCATCTTAATTCAAGCGTGCTCAGCAGTTTTGATAGAAGCGAAGCGAGGCTCCATATCTACAAATGGTCTCGAATCCCGTGTAAATAATTAACTGGCCTAGATTAAATCACTGAAACCCTTGAGTATTTTACTTAGTACTATCAATTACTGTGTAGAAATGTCATTTATACATTTTCCTTGGGGGGGCATTGCCCAACATGCCCCATTGACGAGCCGCCACTGTTCAGGACATTACTTATCAGGGGGTGGAATATAATTTCAAGGTTTTCCAGGGTATTGTTCCAGGGGCAAAGAAAATCCATGGTTTTTCAGGGTCTTCTAGGGTTTGTTGGCCACCCTGAGATGACTAGCTCTTGGCCTTGTGCATTTTCTTAAACCAGCACTTCCTTTAGTAGTATCTGCAGATTATCACAGCTAAATGTCACGGCCTTAATATCACAGCTAGATGCTAAAAAATAACATTTGTTCATAGTATAAGCTTTAAAACTTGCGAACTGTTTTACATTATATGGTCCATTTGTAAAGAACTGTGTAAACCGGTTATCAAAGACTGACCCCCCTAAACATAATATATCTATTAGTATTAGCATTTCTATTCTTGGAGTCATCCACCACCCCACTAAATGCTTTCTTGATATGCTACAAGACCCTAAATTTGACACATAACTAGACGGACAATGACCACTGCCAAAAGTACATCATGCTAAGTATTCTGTAGCCGAAATAAAGACTACGACTCTCAAGAACTTCATATAATTTAAAGCTCCAAGTAGGCATCTGTAAAATTCATTATCAACCTACAGTTGTGTGATTAAACAGAATATATAATTAACGTTTCCATTATTGGAGATGATCAAAAAATTAATGCATACCATATTTACCAAATGGAAAAGACGTCTAATGCGGGCTCAATCTTATCACCACATACCTCCCTAAACAAGATTTGTAGTCAAAAACACTACAAAAAGCCCAGCATAAAGAATGGCCAAAAGAATAAAAAAGTTTCAATTAGTTAACAATTTATTGATTCATATTTTCCAAAACAAGAGCAATTCCTTGTCCACCCCCAATACAAGCTGACCCAACAGCGTATCTTTCACCGCGCCTTCGTAGTTCATGAACCAAATGTGCAGTGATACGGCCTCCTGATGCTCCTAAAGGGTGCCCAAGTGCAATTGCTCCTCCGTTTACATTTGTTACTCCTTTGTCCAAACCCAGCTCCTTTTCCACGCTCAGATACTGCGGGGCAAAGGCTTCATTGACCTAAATGAGAAAATTAGAATTCTCATTAGAAAATTAGATGCCAGAAAAAGTCCTCCCAATTCCAGAGATCCTCCATCAAGCAAATAATATCAAAGTGCCTGCGGAGTATCAATATTTGAGGTTCTGACAACCTTCTTGTCTATAAAAGCCCCATTACTGTTGGGTTCTGATTCAGTAAAATATTGTCGGTTTCTACTCAGTGCTCACAGAGGCAAATTTGCAATCGACCAATCAGCAGATTAGCTTACAAAATTTGCTAACCAATCAGATGTCTCTGTTTTGGCTTTCTTTCTCCACTCCGTCATTTTGAAATGGAGTTACTGTGGAAAATTGAAAAACTCAGTGCTGGGGTCGTGTGCTAGTTATGCGAGGAATTTGTAATGTATATAGCATAACTAAAATTACATTACATTGAATAGTATCTATATTGATGACTAAACAGTAACCTCTTACCTCTACCAATGACATATCCTTAAGCTCTTTATTTGCAAATTTCAACGCCTTTTTTATAGCTGGTGCTGGACCTATGCCCATAATTGATGGATCTACGCCTGCGATACCATAAGATACAAGTCGAGCAAGTGGAGTTAAATTGTGCTGCTTGCATGCATCTTCACTCGCTAACACCAAGGCACAGGCTCCGTCACAAATCCCCTGAAAGAGTGGTACTTTATAGTCAGCTATGCCAGCAGAAAATAGAGAATGGTGTGTGTTATCCAACTTTGAACATAACAAAGTTTGTACAAACACCTTCAAAACTATTCCCAAAATTTTTCCAAACTTTTCCAGAGCCAAATTACCAAATTTCCAAAACCATGAAATACATCTAGTTCATATTTTGAACCCCCACAAAAATGGTAAAATAGTTTCAATGCAATATTTTTTGACTTTTTTGGTAGATTATGTTTTATATTATAAATAGTAAAATGAGTACACATAACATACATGGTGTTTCATATCCCACAATGTCATATCCATTTTAGAATATTTTAGAATTTTGCCAAACAAAAATCCAAAACTTTTCAATAGCCAATTCAAAAAACTTCCCTTTCCAAAACTTTCCAGGGCCTGAAAAGTGGCATAGTTAACATTACAGATTAACAAAAATGGTTTTCCTGATATTCACTCTTGATGTTTGTGAGTATCACCTGGCGAAAAGACCAAGCTCTGTTATGAATGAAATGGAGGCCCTGTTACAGATTCGGCCTAGTAGTCAGATTCCCTTAGAAAATACCTTGACTAGGATAATATCATTTTACCTGACACTGCCTACTACAAAACAATGATGGAATTGCGAAGCGAAGATAGAGTCAAGTATGGCAATGTAATTAGGGACATAGGAAGCATTCAAAAAATGAGGGGGCATATGCATTCAGGGACACCCTTGTTAGCAATAAAGGGCACAATGTTAACTGAAAAGGGGCACTTTACATACATATTTGTGAAAAAGTGAGGGGTTATGTGCCCCCTGTTTCTATGTCCATGAATGTAATAGAAACAGCAAATAATATGGAATTATCATTCAAAAGGAGAAAGTATGAAATGTTAACTATTTTTGTCATTGTACTCATCTTCAAATTTCTACATAAGGTGGCTTCCTTTCATCCATGTCAATAAAACTATCTATCATGACATTACTATTTTCAAAATTCCAGGCCAATTCTAGGATCCATCAACTTTACTGATAATGGTCCAATCTTATAAAAATAAACCCATTACTGTCTCTTTAAATACTCACTGAAGCATTTCCTGCAGAAACTGTTCCATTTTTCTTGAAAACTGGGGGCAACTTTGATAGCCCATCCATGGTGGTTCCAGGTTTGGGGTGCTCATCAACATCAAATACTTCTTCCCCTTTTCGTGATTTCAGTGTGACTGGAACAATCTCTTCATTAAAATGTCCATTTTTTTGGGCTAGGAAAAAGGACAAGATACTAATAATGTTGCTGTGGAAGAGAATGAATCTAAAACTGATACCGGCTATTACTCTTCTCAACAAACTTCAAATTACTCCATGAATTGAATGCTGGAAGAGAGAGTCAGCACCACAGGGGGGAGCCTTCTTGCCAAGATCAATTTTCTAATTTGTCAAAATTCAATGAGAAAATGCTATGGTTGTGGCGAGGAGCCTCTGGCAAGATTTTGGACTGGGTGGGGGCAACTAAATCATGTTGTAATTTTAGGGCATCACCCCAAAATCCATCTGGTCTGCAATGGCTGGCACTACTCCTACTGGAAGAGGGGGACAAGGAGGCAGCTGTCCCCTTGCTTTTATACAAGGAAATCAGAGAGGGGCAAGAAATGCCCTGCTTCGGTGGAAGGATAATAATTGATTCATGTATGTTCATTTCCATAAAAAAACTACTTTTACAATTATGCTCTAAAATGCCATTCAGAAAGTATGCCCCACTGTACCCCACAACATTTCCAGCATTGCTATCCATGAACGTACTTCATAGTACTCAATACCATTACACAATTAGTGCCTACTATCTTATTCTCATTTGAGTTGGTATGCAATTCAAAGAAACTAATCATAAGCCACAATTGACAAGCTTTCTATAGTTCTAAATGGTTCAAATCAGCAATGTGTCTGCTGGGGGTGTGGGGGCTATGCCCCCCATAAGTTTTAAATTGGAATTAAGTTCTTAAAAAGTTGGTTATGCTGCAAGAGATATAGCATCTCATTAGTCATAGTCTTTTCCATGTACCTGTTTTTAGTCAAAGTAGTTGTTCAAAATGCCCCCTCCCCAGATTGTTCCTCAGCAGATGTCTGGTTCAGATATAGCATTCTTATAGTAGCAGGTCTACAGTCACATAAGAATATGTGACTCTTCAAATAGCAATAAGAAAAAATAGTTCTCTGTGAATTTTCTTCTATGTAGCAGCTTTCAATGGTTCTTGATGGAAGAAACCAACCAGTTATCATTAAATTTATACCCTAAGTGGAACAAGAGGTGAAATGGAAGATTGCCATTTACCATTTAGCCACCTCTGTTGTGACTGTAATGCATACTCATCACACTCTAATCGTGTAATTCCATATTTCTCTGCTAAATTCTCCGCAGTGATAGCCATGGGTATCCCTGGGTATGAATCTGTAAGTCCAGACCAAAGACTATCCTCTAGCTATAGAAACAAAAAAATTCACAAATGAAGAAACTGTTCATTGACCAAACCTATTCTTAAATGTCTGGTGGATGTACTCCACTAATTAGTAATTAAACATTTTTCTAACCCCTTTGCTCTTAGTAGACCCCCTGCTTATAACTTTTTGTGCAAAAAGTTCTTGAAACATGTTTGAAACTGATATTTTGAACAAATTTTCCTGTCTGTCAGCGACTCGTTACTTCTCACATTTTCACAATCATTAACACCTGATCTATGAAGATGTAGTATGCCAATACAGTAAAAATTACTTGATTCCAGAAATTATTTAATGAATTACTGTAAATCCATGCTCCAAGAACTAAGTAGGATTAAGCTATGAACCCAAGTACTTTCAAAAAGGATTATATCCAGGCAATGTTACGTTTTTGGCCATGTGGTCACATAATGAGCTGGTAAAGAATGGAGAGAGTGTAAGAGATCAAGTAGCAAAAAGATAAGAAGAGGAAGGATGAAAATCAAGTAGGTAGACACAATTTCAGAGATGACTGTAGAAAAGGGAGTCAGTGGTAGCACCATCGGAGGGCTAGGTGAGCTATAGCCCCATATTAGAACATGCTAGCCCCCACTGGAAGGTGAAACACTACTTTTTCGAAGATTTTTGGTAGTTTCAGTACCCTGAAAACCATATTCTAGCCCCCTCATTGGAAGTGTCAGCCCCCAGAAGAGAGTAGAAAAATGAAATCAGTAGAAAACAGATTGGAAACATGACATTAGCAGAAAATAGACTGGAATGGAGAAGAAGAGTGAAAAAAATTGGAATACAACAACAATGCACCATAATTGCCCCCATAAAAGCTTCCAGCCACTGGATCAGTTCAAAGTAAAAGAAGAAGAGCATGCAACTTCCACTTTTCAGTTAATGCAAATGCAAACTTAAATTTAACTAAGATGAAAGCTCATAACTACCTTTGGTTCAGTTCCAAATTTAACTCCAAATCTAATATTCCTTGCAACAAATGGGGCCTGACTCATACTCTCAGTTCCACCAACTAAAGCAACATTTGCATCACCCAGAAGAATCTCCTGTACAATATGAAATAAACAGTGTTATCAAGAAAATCTGCAAAAATTCTCAAAGAAGTCAAGATCAAAAGAAACATTATTTGTAAGGTGCAGCTTGGTTGTAAACTTCAGAAAGAGAGCAAAAACAAAACTATTGCCAGCATAGTTGTTAGAATTTTCAATATATGAATAAAGCCACTATGTAGAAAACTCAGAGTGAACTCTTTGGTTATAAAAACTCTCATGATTCTTGTTTGTTAGCTGAAGATCGGACAAGTTCATCTCAATTCTCTTAATAATGGAAATTTCTTAATTCTGGCTTGTTATATGGCTATGTCTTAATTCTGGTTTGTCTACATACTGGTGTTTATAATGTAATGAAACTTTCAACAACTATCCTGGCAATGCTTTTCTTTGTGTGCAATCAAGAGAAATGTAAAAAAATTGGTAGGAGCTCATGATGACAGCTGCATAAACCCAGCACTTGATGTATTTGGGGGGGGGGCTGATGATCAACAATGTTTTTGAAATTGAAAGAGAGTTGGCCAAAATGTTGGCCAAGCTCCAAGATAGTTGGTCACAGTGTTTTCTATGACCACTTTTTGCAACAGTAATTGGTCAAATGGTCAAAATCCCCCCCAGTGGGAAGCATCTTGACACATATCTGACAAAAGCTATAAACATACATAGAAAGCATCTCTTCTCTTTTTCTAAACTATAATTCTATCAATTTCTTGTGAACACTAAGGAAAATGAAAAGTGATTTAATGAGGCACTATACCTGAGCTCCATTGACAACTGACTGAAATGATGATCCACAAAGTCTGTTAACAGTAAGTGCTGGAACTTCTATTAGTACCTTTGAATATAGCCCAATATGTCTTGCAAGGTATATAGCATCACTTGAAGACTGAAATTTAGGACAAGAGATAGCATAGAAAACTAAGCAAAGACAACACTTTCTTGAACTACTGGCAAAGAGACTGGATGCTTAGTAATCTTGATGCTGCATGTGCAATGGCATTACATGGTCTCTTGGCTGGAGGGGGGCTATGGAGCAATAATATACCAAAAGAAACTGATAAGGCTGTGAATTTACTGATGGAGGTTTGAATTTACTGACAGAAGAGGCTTCTTGGTAGAAAAGGTGTGTTGATGCTAAAAAGGGCATTTTGAACTCTATTTTGATACGTCTTGGCAAAACATGCATTCATGTACCAACAAAAATTATTGAATCTGAATTTATCAACAAGATCACTACAGGTTAGGGGTGTGAAATCCCCCACATCCCCTGCTAGCTACAACCCTGTGGGTGTGCTATCATTTCATGATGAGAATCTCAAAAAACACATAATGCAGCAAACGAATAGACCTAACAAAACATAAAAATCCATTTTAGCTTTACCAACTATTGGTGCAATTATGCAACTCAAGGTAAATACATATTTCTTGCAAATTTTAAAAATAACCCCTTGACAATGGCTTCAACTTGATTCCTTTCCCGAGTGATACAACAGCCTAGACCTTACTTCCTCCTGTATACTTCCTATTTACCTGGATAACACTCCCAAACACAACAGTATCAACAATTTTTGGATCAACTTTTCCCGATTCCAGGGCAGCTGCGGAGGCCAAATAGCCCATGGTTGTCGCCGTTGTATCCTTCAGTTTCCCGCCAAATGCTCCAAACGGTGTCCTCTTCGCTGCAACTATAAAAACAGCTCTTGAGCAGGCCATTTTGATACGAGATGCGGCTAGTAACTACAAATATTGTGTTTCACTCTACACATTTCACTTCAAGCAAGAGAACGAATGGACTTTGAACACGAGAAACTTGACTTCCTCTGCTCAGCCCCACGCCATCGCAGCGACAAGTATATACCTGTGAGAACAGAAATATCCTCTCAAATGAGAGGTGGCGCTAGTGGAGGACTAGGGGGCTTTAGCCTCTCATCAGAACATGATAACTCCCATTGAAAGGCTTCATAATAATGCAATGCAAAGCTCCCATAAGTTTTGAAAAATAGGCTTTCGCAAATTCATATACCGAATCGTAAAAACGCTTCAAAAAGATCAACGAAAAACCTCAAGAAATAGTAGATTAAAAAGGTTTTCACTTCGTATCATCGTAAGAATAAATCAAAGCAATTTGATAAAGATTTCGGCTTTGGACCACAGGCTCTGTTGCATAGCAGTTCATATAACTAGAGTTAAGCTGGGTTGCCCATGCCACCATGGAATTGCTGGCAGAAAAGAGGAATGCATGCAACTACCATTTCTTTACTTTCATTAAAGGATAGAATCAATATACTTCGTTAGATACGCGTGCTTTTCCCAGAAATCACTATAAAGCGCGTTAATACGAGCTTCAATTGATTCTCTTGAAATAGAATTTGCTTCAATACTTCATCTCAACCAATGATTCAAGAAATATAACGCAAAGCCCGGTTGCAAAGGATACACAGCACTTCACGGCTTTGCTTCACATGGTGGCATTGCTTTGTAGAGCAAGCACTTTAGTAAGCGTAACGTTGCAGTGTGCTTAGGCAGGAAGCATAACAGTGAGGGCAGGGATGTGCCGACTAGGTGGCGTCATGCCTCCCAATATCTTCAAATTTGCAAGAAAGTTGGTCAGAAGGCAGCCATGTTGGAAGAGATTTGGCAACAGTATTTTCTGAGACCTTTTATCTAGTAACAGTAGTTGGTCAATTGGTCAAAACGCCCTCCCCCCAACAAAAGGTGTCTCGGCACATCACTGAGTGAGGGCCGCACATGTTAGGAAGCACAACGGCATTATGCTGCGTTACCCTTAGACTGAACCCCTGACAAATAGAAATGATGTATTTCTTAGATGAAGCTACTTTTCAGAAGCTCCAGTCGCACTCAATGACCAAATTTCTGAGCATTTCCTTCCCACCAGGGATGAATTCAGGAGATAAATATTGGGGGATGTAGCATTATGAAGGGCGTTAGCACCTCTGATATCTAGATAATGAAGTCACGTCCATTTTTCGCATTCATTGTCATCCTATCTTTAAAATTTACTTTTTGTTGTAGTAGCATTCAGTCTTGACTGCAAAATCGGTCCTATTACTACAAAAAACAGTGAATATTTTGAAGCTTCCCGAATGGCACGAAAAATTTGCAGAATTTACCGAATGATACGTCAATTTTTGGGGTGTCGTACCCCCTTCACCCTCGATAAATCGTTCTATGGCCTCACCCAGATGTCTTACTTGATCCCAGTGCTCCTCTTCGACAGTCTATTTTTGGGGTGTCGTACCCCCTTCACCCTCGATAAATCGTTCTATGGCCTCACCCAGATGTCTTACTTGATCCCAGTGCTCCTCTTCGACAGTCTATCTACTTGATCCCACTACTATTTTACACGCGTTTAAGTCACCCTCGCAAAAAACCGGTTGCAATCAAACGTCATATTATTGCTAAGTATTCTAATGGTGACTACAAATTCAAAAATGTTTCTAAGTCTCATTAAGCCCTTCGAGCAAAAGAAGTTCTTCGAAGATATGCAGACATTGCCGTTGGGTTACACATTTTCATTTCCTTCAACTGCAAGGCAAAAGGCAGATGATTCTGAGAGTGTTAGGCTGCTGCTACGTTTGAGCAATGACAGACTCTCCGCAAAATGTGAGCAGGGTCAATACAACGAATTAAAAACAGATAGGAAACTACAGAAGTGGAAGGTACCCTTTTCAGACAAAGTTTCATCTCAATACACATGTGCGACAGGGAATAAAGTTCAAATTAAATATTTATTCATAGTTTTTATCAAACTTCATTTCATCAATATATTATAAAAATCTACCAATACATATCTCACTGACTGGTAATTTGTACTTGGCTGGCTTCAAAGAACATGCATAACTAATACTGAAATCAATACATTAAAATAGAATGATGATGTGAATAGTTTAAGAGCTCAAGTTGACTCCATGGCTTATTCCTCATACAAAATATATAATAAGTTGTTCGGATGATTATAGTAGATAACTTTGTAACTATGAAGTTGAGATGATGTTTATCCATGCCTAAGTCATTAAACATTTGAAGAAATGAGTCTGATGAATTACCGAATATCCATGATAAATGAAATCAATTTTGAAATGAATATTTTCAAAAAGCTTCATAATAAAAGCTATAAACACTAGTATTAACGAATTCTATCCTATCATAAGCTTTGTCAGGATCTACCAGAAGGTGACGATATTTAAGCTTCGTACGACTAGCATTGATGTTTAAATTTGTTTCGAAGCCCACAGTTAATTCTATGACGTAGAGGGTATTGTCTGCTGTAGAAAAGAGGATATCAGGGCGAAGCTTATCACCAGTAATGATGCAAGGAGAGAGATAACCAGGAAGATCAACATAAAGCTTGGCTGATCTTATGGATTGCAGTGTTATGTTCAAACTATACATACCGCTACCATCATATATACCATTCTGTAGCCATGAATACCGAATTTGTTATAAATGTTTCACAAATATATCTAATGCTGACTTCAAAATATTACTTTTGTTTAGGTCTGTGATGAGGAGACGTCTCATTTATTTCACCTTATACAGCAAGACATCAACTCCATCAAACGACAACTATTTGGACGCTTGAAGAATATTCCTGGAAATCTTGTGACAGACAACACCTTTCAATCGCAGAGAAACTGTAATAGTAATTGGGTGTGTTGTAAAGTGACTCCAAAGAAAAAGAATGAAAAAAGGCCACAAAAACATGAGAAGAAAGGAAATCAATACAGTTATAATTCTAGATGCTATAAATCACCTGGCGAGCACATCGAACGGTAATATGGAAAGCATTTATCCAACTTCATCGCAGATTCCATATCCTCCATGCAAATTCTCTACGTAATACCAAGGCATATGCAAAGGATAACGTCAGAACGACAACCAGATATGTGGATAGACACTTTCCATGGGGGGAGGGGGCTTTACAAACATTTGACCAGCTATGACTAAAAAAGAGGTCACAGAAAACACTACAAATGTTTTGCAATAGGACCAACTTTCTTGAAATTTCGTGCATGTTGATGAAGCTTCACGCTTCCATCATGACCCCCAATAAGCATATCTCTGGGGAAAAAGATAATAGAATTATATTGTACTATCTTAGCTGGCGGCAAGGGTAGCTTTTCTACTTGCTGCTATTACTCCTCTACCAGCAACTTTTGTGCTATGTATTTACAGTTGCGTGCTGCTTGTCAGTAGCGGATAACAAGGGAGGAAGGGGGTCAAAGTGCCCCAAATGCTATCAAGTCGGCAAATTCTCAACAAAAGTAGTGGAACAAGGGCTAAATACTAGCCTTTTTGATAACAAAATCACTTTTTTGAATGACAATCAATTCCATGTAAACCTTGTTCTAGTGAAACACTCGTGTACACGATAAAGACTCGAGTATTTTACGAGTATACGTGTTTTGTCTAAAGTACTAGGCAAATTCAGCACCTTTCCCCCCCCCTCATTTTTCTTGAAAAATCGCCACTCCTGCTTGTTTTTCTTTTCGTATTGTAATTTCAATTGCAATTAGTATTTTGTATTGCAATTGATCAATATTTTTCAACATGTTTATTTCACATTATAAGAAGCATTTGCATTCCCTTTCAGATACAGACAAGAGGTTACCTTCAAAAATATGGAAAGAAGGACACCATTTGTTAAAAGTGACAGACAGATAAGATTTCCTTCGAAAGACCCATATTCCATACAGTGTTATTCCTGTTGTTCCATTGTGAGCACAAGATTGCATGAAACGGAGAAAGGGCATACAAAAGTAACAAGCCCAAGTTCTGCATGTGATAAAACAGACTTGCAAAACTGCAAGTCGACTCTGGTGGAAAACAGCTTCCTCAAACCTTCCAAAAAGCAAAAGAAGCATGAAAATGAGGTGAAGAGTAGAGTAAACATTAAAGAATCAAATGCTAAAGCATACAGTATTCGGAGCATAACAGTTCCATCAATACGATTTCGAACCGCTAAGAGAAATCCCTTGGAATGCATGAGAGTAGGTGCTAAAATAATTATCAAGCCTTCTGCTTATAAATATTAAAATCTATGAGAATCAGGGTAGATTTATTCTTTATAAACATGCATGCATAAAAAGAGCCACTTAGCTCCAACCTGTAGCTCCAGGTGGCAGGGAAGGACAATCAGCACACTACACGTTCTTCTTTTTATAAGAAAAAGTTTATAGCTCAAATGGCCAAAGTTTTAAGAAAAGCTTAAGAAAATCATGAGGCTCAATTTCCAGAATTAAGTCTTATTTTTGGCCAAAAATGGATATATTGTCATTACTGCATTCAAAATGTTAAAGATGGAATTCAAATTCAAGGGTACAATATTAATAACGAAATCGTAACCTACTTTAGCCAGTTTATTTTAGTAAAAGTTAAGAAAAATTTAAGAAAATCTGAGGCTTAATTTCAGGAAAAGTTAAGAACACTGAAGCTCAGGTAAACTGACGGTTTTCTTATCAAAAAAATGTGTATTGTTGAAATCGCAAGAAGATTGGTCAAAAAGTTGGCCATCCTGCAAAGGAGTTGGCCACTGTAGCCCTCTTTACATGACACTTTTTAACCCAGGATCAACACAAGTTGACCCCAACTCAAGTTTCATTTTTGCCGTGTAAATCGACTTAACCTAGGTTCACCCCTGGTTAAGAAAGTCCTACTCAAGAGTTAGGTTGATTCGTTGAAATACGATTCCCTATAAAGAAAATTGAATGATTTCATAAAATAGTCTGTTGGTACTACAGAACTTTACCAAAGCACGAAAAAGCGGCAGCATTCTTTTCATATACTGAAGGCTTCTTTCGTCCGACACTCACCAGAGTATGAAAACGTCGTCAGAGTATCAGAGTATTGGAAATCCATAATGCGCCAAAACATATGCAGACGAAAATTTTCGGATCATTGGGCACGCAAGATCGTCTTTTCATTTAAGTGTTTTGGAATCTGTTTACATCAAGACTCAGAGCCAGTCTTGTGCAGACAAAAAGAGTTCATTTTCTCATTGGGACTCTTCAAGTAAACAATGGTTAACAGGTCCTAAATGGCCACTCTTTGGGCCAGTTAGACGCATCCTATCACATGCAACCGCGTCTGGATATGCATTTCGGTTAACTTTTAGGTCACTATCCTACATTCTCATACTCTGATGAGTGTCGGACTAAAAAAGCTTTCAGTATGTGAAAAGATTGTTACTGTTTGTTCGTGCTGTGGTAGATTTTAATAAAACGCGATATGTACAGGGAAGGGAACATACTTTGGCGAATGGATGCCTATGCAAAAAATCATGAATGAGCATGTCAGAATGGACATATTCTAGAGAGTCATGAGGCGACATGTGACAACTTACATCAACCACTTACATGGCCCTCTGGTTAAAAGAGACTACAACTGTATTTACTGGGACTCCGCTTTAATAGGACCAGGGCTAATTGGGACTGATTTTGGATTCCATTTGGGAGTCCTAGTTATCGGGAAGATACTGAATTATGTTTTATGAAATCATTCAGTGTCAAGTAGGGTATCATACTTCAACAAGTCAACGCTTGATTTAGAACAATATTAATGTAAAACCTTGGCGTCAGTCCGAGTTAGACGGAGCAAAATTGCTACTGAGACGCACAAAATTGGTCCCACTTAGCGAAAGTCCCATTTATCCGGGATCCCAGTTATTGAGCATTCACCGTAGATTGATGAATTCAAAATCAACTGCATATAATGGGCCTGTTTTGGCTTGATTTTTAAAAACAGTTTCAACTTTTGACGACAGCCTTACTTGTATCCCGTTTGGCAGAGAAACAACTGACACCCAAAGTTAAACATGTAAAGTTTGCCACTTTTGGATTCTTGAGAAAATGAGGGATTTTAAATCTGTCTAGTCTTGAATGTTAGACAGATTGCAACAAAATTCTAATTTTTTCAACAACTCAAAACTAGCAAATTTTAAAATCCCAAAAAATGCGTAACACTCAGTCTCTGTGTGAAATTTTTGAAAGTTATGCTGCATATTTTAAAGCATCATGATGTCTACAAAAGTCCTTATGGCTTTCTGTTCTGGTTGCAGAGCATGGAATGTGGTAGAATCAAGAGCACAGTTGGAGTTGAAGACCCAGAAAACCCATCAGCTAAAAGAGCACGAAGTATTAAAGAACGATGCACAAAGATAATGCCCAAAATTGACAACAAATATAACTTGCAATCCAGGTTCCACCTTTGGTGCAACCTTAAAATCACAAATGGCCTTCGCAAGAAAGAAGCTTCACAGGAAGTTAATGACATTATTGCTTCCGTTATGAAGAGCAATAATAATGAGTAGATTGGTATTAAAGATTTTAAAGATCTTCAAAGTAGAAAATTTGAAGCTTTCTCTATTGAAAAATCATTATAAGAAGTCATGGTTCTTGTAGTGGTGTGAATGTTCTAGAGAGACTTCTGACAAGCCACACCAAAAATGAAGTCCATACTCATGGGTGCTTTAACAAAAGTTAAAGACAAATTAGCACTGCATTTTTAAATCTATGAAACTTTAAAATTTGTTTGCTTAAGTGTGTATGTGTTAAAAATTTGATATATACATATATATATATATGTATATATTTACACAATTAATACTATGAAGTAGGGGGACGCAAGCAAAAAGACAGATTTCTGGCACACTTAGGCCTTTCGAACCTACATTCTCATCAGAGTGTGACTTTACAAATCTATATATATATATATATATATATATATATATATATATATATATATATAT
>WIPJ01067665.1:225278-239828 GCA_018155075.1 Cassiopea andromeda
TATGTGTGTGTGTGGGGGGGGGGTAGGGGAGTTCATGCCAGATTGCTATGTAACAAATAGGGGTATTGACTTGAGTGTGACAAGCTGCAACATTGGAGGTGTTGATCTCTCCTGCTAAATACTTTTGGTATGATCTATAATTACAAATACAGATAACAAAGAAATTTTACATACTTGGGACTATGCTCACATCACTTTAAAATTAATATTCTATGCTGTAGAGAAAAGCACTCTCTTCTACGACTGTTCTAATATAGAAGCCTATAGCAACAAAACTCACGCTTTTTTCTTCTTTATTTGATTGCTTTCTGGACTTGTCATTGTAAACCTATCTAAAAAGACATACCATACATAGCATTAAAAACATACATTAATTAAACTGCATATATCAATGAACAAATCAACAATACAAAAATGCTTTAGCTCGTGACATAAAAGCATCCCAAAGAGAATAATACTACCTAGGCCCAATGAGTAGTAGTGTTATTCTGAGATACAGGAAATACAACGAGTCTTCCGCAATATCATCGTTATGTATCTCAACGCTAGCAACACTACCACAAAATGATAAAACAAACCTGGAATTTCAAAGCCAACGTACAAAATGACTATGTAATCTCTCTACTTCATGTTATAACTTAACTTTTCTAAACAAAAATCTGTACTATGTTTGGCTGATTCACCAAGACATTATGCCTGCTGCGGAGTCAGTGGCGGAGTGATGTAATGTTGCTGTTGTCGATTACATCTAACTCGAGGCTGACAACATCATCGCCGATACACTACACAATGGCGTCGAGAAATGGTAAGAATTTTTTATGGACGGTATCACGTTCAGTAGAATACGTTATTCTACTTACTATGAAATTATCTTCCAATGTTTTGAGACTAGACAGTTGAGCTAAAATTTTACAACGCTTACTCTGGAGTTGCACTTTAAGTAGATGATGATGGTATTTTCATTTTTTGATGAATTTTAGTTTGAAAGTTGAAAGCCATCGCAAAGTGCCAAAAATATAGTTGAATTTTTCCTACCTTTTAGGACACTCAAGCCGGAATAGTCTCACGGAGAGTATGATGGAACAAGAGAACAATAGATTGGCATCAGGATTATCTACTAAAGTTTCAACACTCAAAAATGTATGTATATATTGTCAAGACTATCAGCTAATGAGTTTTATAGTAGCACCCAAACTTGGGCCCCAAGTATATCAAAAGCTATCAAATGGTTATGAAGTTATGGGGGCAACCTCTCTGTTTCATGGAGAGGTTCATATTTGCAATAACACCAGATTGGCATCTGGAATTTTGTAGATTTATAGTTGTATTATTTTTCCTTAATGGGTCCCCTACCACTCTTCAGATACCCTCCCTTTAGTCCTAACTCTCTGGGCCCAGTTTTGTGGTGTTGCTCCTATGTACACACCTCTTTATCAAGATCAATATTTAAAGTTATCTAAAATTAAATATTAACCAGAGTGATGGCCCAGTGGTAGAGCGTCTGCCTCACAACTGGTAGGTCGCAGGTTCAACCCCCGGTCAAGTCATACCAAAGACTTTAAAAATGGTACTCACTGCCTTCTTGTCTGGTGCTCAACATATGAGAATGGAGTGGGAAAGTTAAACACATGGAGCTACCAGTGGACCAGCCCCCTGCTGTAGCTTTCACTTCCTTTCATAGATATGTGGCCTAAGGCTATAGAAACAGATAGGCGCTGCCCTATGCGCCATTGGGTGTGGGAAAGGACTTTGAATTTTTGCCTTGAAAATTAAATGCATATTTATAACCTACACATTCATTACATTTTGTACTGCCTTTGAAATGGTTGTGGGCTTGGTGTTTACAATATGTGCCTTATAAATTTTAGATTGCTCTTGATATCCAAAATGAAGCAAAATATCAGAATACTTACCTTGATGGCATGGTATGATGTTTCATAACAATTTTCTTTGACATTATTTGATTTGTAGTTGTCAAATAAAGTTTATTATACTATTTGCGAAATGTAAACCAAAAATGTTACACTGACTCAAAATGTTTATATTTTGTATTTATTATATTTATATTTTGCATTTATACTATGTAATACTAACTGCACCTTGTAAATTGAATGAAATATCTTCTTCTATACACTGATGATGGAGTATGGCAATTGCTCCCTACTGTTTGTATCATAACTGAAGTCAGCATTATTGGCTTCATCAAGCTTTTCCTGTGTAATTTAGCAAGAATTCTCAATTTGTACTTATCTTAACTAAATTAGTATGCTTAAGGTATTTATATGTTTTCTAATATCCTCCTGATCCTGATTCCAATGCTTTGAACTGCAGAATACTGTTTTTTGGAATATAAAAGTCCAAGAAGCTAGAATGATAAATATTTTGGCTGCCATGTTTGAAATTGGAGCATCACACATTTAGTTACCTAGAGGCTGTTATATATTCTTGATCTAGTAATTAAATAATGGTTGGAACAATTGATTTTATGCTACTTGCCAGTTTTATATCTCATTCCCAACACTGGTGATCAGTAGGTTTTCATTTTAGGGAGAAGATATGGAAAGTGCAACGGGATTACTCAGTGGAAGTGTAAAAAGACTCTCACATATGGTCTCATCTGGCTCATCAAATCGCAAGCTGATGTGCTATCTTGTACTCTTCATTGTTGGGGCATTTTTTGCTGGTTATTATGTTTTAACTAGAGTCAAAACTTAGTGGTTTTACCAAGATTGTGATTTGGAATTATTACTATTACTGCATTGTCTAGAGTGTATTATCATATCAGAGTTCTTATTTACCTGAGCTATATGTAGCTTTCAAATACCTGAATAGGTAGTTTAACACAAGCTCTTTTTTTCATCATCATTTGAAGCTAGTGGGCCTAAGTCAAGATTGCAGAGTAATAAATTTAATGACAAGTAGTATTATCTGCTATTGGGAAAGTATTACTTTGTAGCCACAACATTAATATATTTCTGTGCATAATATTCTTGCTATGTATGGTTTAAGTTGTATAACTACTGTAGCGTTGAACTTATAGCAACTTGTATAAAGATTTAAGTTATTGTTGAGATTGAAATGCCTCTTGAAAAACGCAGCTGAATTATAAACTTCAATAGAAGAGCCACGACCAAAAACATAACTGAGAGTTATTTTATTTCTATTTAATGTGACATTTCCAGAGTTCAAGATGAAATACCAATTTAAAAGACAGTTTGAAGATTTTGATCCATTCTCACAATATTGAAGTTTTGATAATCATGATCCCAAGCTTATTGACTATATTTTTATACATGTGCCATTGATTGCAAAGGTTTTGCACCATAGCAAAATTGACAATGTCTTGAAGGCATGTAATTTGTAGAGTAGGTACTTTTTGTTGATACAGTAAACTCAACCTAATTTAGTCTGTAGCAAAGCTCCCAACTACAGCATTATCAACATAGCATGAACTGTGTATAAAATGTCTTTCTTTTCTTCAAACAGTCTGTCTTCTGTTAATGACCAAGATCTATCATTATGCCTGCTGTGAAAAGAATGCATGTTGTAAAAAAGCTAATAAGGTAGTACAGCTCTATAAATAACTGTATTATACAAAGAAGTTTATGTGAAAAGTAATAGATGAATAAACAATCATTCAGTCACTAATTTATCCCATACTATTGTCATTTATTGCTGCAAAATAGCTGCTCTTGGGAATGTAGGAACTCAGGGGATAGAGTGGTCATGACCCCCACTTTTTAGCAAACTTTTGCACAAGTGCCCCTACCAAACCCAAAAGTGCCCCATCCAATTCCAAAAGTGCCCTTTTTGCTTACATTTTTGATAAGATCCAAAACAATATTTGTGATCAGGGCTTTCTATAAAGATGATTGTAGGCATTTTTTAACAATTATGCATTATTGTCCTAGTCATGCATAAATTACAAGTAGTGCGATTTGCGGGTGTGGCTATTTCATGGGCGTGGTCACGCGCCCCTTTTATGACCTTGCCCCTTCTACTTTTTAAGTGTGGAATGTGTCAAAGCAGGGAGTGGAGGCAGCGGCAGTGCTAGCCATCGCAGAATGGAGGGGACCTTTGGGGCCACGCCCAATACTTACCACACCCTTTGATTGCCACACCCATTTAGTGCTTTTGGTGCCTACCACGCAGCTGGTTTTTTGAGAGTTTAAGCGTTTGCATGCTTTCTGATTGTATGCTAGGGCCTTGAGTCAATGCTTCCAAACCCTATTGTTATACCACATGAGAGAAGAGGGCAGTGCACAAGGACTAACCAACTTCGTGTAGAAATCTCCAGCTCCTCAAAAAAGCATTATTAACGTAAGTAGACTTACTGCGACACAGGAAAGGATTACCAGCTTAGTCAGGAAAGAAGCTGTTGTACATCGTTGTTTGCCATTTGTTCTGTCACTTAGTGAGTGATGGCCTAAGCTATCTGCTGTATTTTACATTTATGATTTATATAGTATTTCAAGATAGCACTAAAATTGGCTTTTGAGATTGGATAAGTAAAGAAAAAGTAGCTTTATTGTGGAAATGACCATTTGGTTAGATTTCAAACTATTTTGATTGTAGTTGCAACTTCTCTCAATACACTTAAATATGTACCTACGTTGTTTGCCTTTGTTTTCTGGTTACTTTTACCTTTCAAGTTTAACGACCCCAAAATCAGAGTGCTTTCATGCAAGAGCGATTTTGTGGGGAGAGGATCTGACGGGTTGATACATCAAACGCATGAGCATTGGCTCATAATGTTCACTACTCAAAGTTAGCGACCCGCCCACTATATGTAGAGCTCACTTTAGAGTTCATTCTTTCTGAAATTCTAAACTAATAAAAATTCCAGCATGACCTGCAGTTACAAAATAGCATTACATAGGAACAGGAACAAGAATGTATAAAAAGAGACCACTATATATTAAGCACAGTATTTTAAAAACTTATTGTCACTTAGTGAGTGATGTTCTCTTGTTCTATCAGTTGCAGATGGGATTGAACTACCTGCTTTTGCGCGAAGGGGTAGATACAGTACATGCTACAGCGAATTGTTTAGCGTATAAAGTGGTGGGGACATTCCCCACTAGCCCCTTTCATTGCCCCACCAGTGGAACATGTTTGCCCCACCACTTAAATGCCCATATTATTCAGCAACTTTGTTAGCTTTTGCCTTAGTTGAAATATTTGTGGATGAAACGTGTTTGGTTTTCATTGAAAAGTTTCTAAAAATCTCAATTCATTTCTCCTACTTCTATAGTTGATTCTCCCCTCATTCACAAAGTTCATGATGGACACTTTTAGCTAACTAATAATCAGTTTTTTCGTTCCACGGTCTATAACAGTTGCTCCCCAAACTAAAATCTGCGGTCCCAAGGGAGCCATGAATGGCTTGCAAGTTGTACAACCACATTCATACACTTTTAGGTCAATTTTAGCATAAAGCTATAAGCCACAACAAACTCAGCAAACTTTTGCGTTCAGACTCTGTGGGTATTTGGCTGTGAAAGTATATTTATTGCTACTGGGTAATTGGGGCATCTTCCATATAATGGGTGATGGTCTTAAATTGCTGATAGATAACTATCTGTTGATAAAAGAGACTCTCTTTTATCCACAGAAAATCAATTTGGAGACAGTTTGCATCCAATTAAATGATGCCTGGCCAAGATACTATTGTCCATGCACTATGTCTTGTAAAAGGTTGCCGCAAACTATCAAAGTTCCTTGTCACCCATACCATTCTTGATATTAGGAGATGCATTCTCTGGGGGCTCAGCCCCAGACTCTGATTTTCCCCCCTTCAAAGAGACTTTTGGGAAATAGGAAGCATAAGTATGTGAAAAAGAGAAAGTTGCTCTTATTTTTTAAATTTCCAAAACCACACTAATGAATTCCAAGACCACAAAGTGTGGCCAAGACCATTCTAAAATGGGGCCTGCTGCACGTAGAAAAAGCATGTAGAAGGGGACCACCAGGTGAAGTACTTTGGGAACCACTAGTCTATAGCAATATTTTAAGAGAACTTTTGAAAGCCTGCTAATTTGCAGATTCTGCATTTACTTAAAGTGCCCTTTGTTAACTGCCCCACCAGTGAAAAATCCTTTAAAAAATGCCCTGACATGCTACTACCTCTAGCATTTCTAGTTGTGTTTCTCCTATCAGGTCATACCTACATCTACCATTTTTATTCCTTAGTTGCTTTCCTACACCCTTGGGTCACTACCCTCAGGTGCCAAATAAATGTCCCCCCTCTTATTAATTTTTTGATTTTTTTCCAACCCCAATGGACCTTATTAGGACCCTCCTGTTTATTAATTTTAAGGAAAGACTCTCTTTCCCAATTCCTCCTTTCATTTCCATTCTTTGTTAGTGCTATTTACGCCCAATTTTCATAGCAAAATAGGGTACTGCTGTATATATTATAGTTTTATGCTTTATGACAACCTGTTTTTGTTCTTTCCATCCTTATATAATTATTTAAAGCCTTTTCTCAATTTCCAACCCCCCCCCCATTTAATCTTTTCTGGAGACCAGGCCCTCAGTGTGGGGATGATCTTTTCACTTGCTGTAAGTGACAAGATCATCCCCATAATGAGGGCCTGGTCTCCAGGATTAGACAGTAGCATAGTCTAGCATTGATTAAAGAATTTGAGGATATTAATGAAATAATGTTCTAAGTCAAGCAATTTTGCTAATATAAGTGGCCTCATATTTATAACAATTGAATATTTCACAGAATGTCAACAGTCAGTGCTGAAGCACAAGCAGTTCTTGATTTTTGGTACCCACCTGACAAACCACAGAAGGAGCAAGCAAAAGTGTGGTTTGGTGGTAAAGAGCTTGATGGTGTCATACTGGAGAAGTTTAATGAGCTGGTATGCCACTGTATAGCTTTCCATTTGAATATTAAGGACTCTGGAGCATTCACTGTATTCACATATCTATCAGGATTTATATGGCCAGGAAAGGCAGGGAGAGAGTATCAAAATTTAGCAGGATCTGGGATAGTCATGGAAGGTCAGGGAAGCTTAAGGAAAGTCAAAAAGAAATGTGGAACATACTCTGCACTGAATAGTCATAAACTCTTTTTCTCCAAGTGTATTAATGTAGTACTACTGGAATTGATGTCCTACATACATTTGTGTCGTTTCTAACACCAAGGCAATTCTTGTTTTTACTTATATGTTTCTAAGAATTTAAAATTATTGTTTTTCTTTAGTGCCTACTCTTTATGGTCAGATAAAATATGGTCTTTTTGCACCCAGGGTCAGGAATAGAAGTATCATTTTTTCTGTAAAGTCAGGGAATTATGTTCTTAAAAACATGTATGAACCCTGTATATCATTGAGTGTCTTACATTTTCTTTCACCCTTAGTAATACTTTATTTCTTTGCAGATTGAAAAGGCAAGGACTGGACAATTGAAAGCATGGGAAGATAACCCAAAAAGTGCATTAGCTCATATCTTGCTCATTGATCAATTCTGTAGAAATGCTTTTCGGGTATGCAGTATATACCTGTTATTTTCTACCTTGTATATTTATGGTACTTATTAGAACATAAGACCTAAGTGTACCTGAGTGTTTAATGAATATTCACAACACCTTGTATTCCAAGAATTTATTCTCTCTATGGTTTCATGAAAAATATAGTACTCTTATTGTAACATGCTATATTTTATAAGAAACATGTCCAAAAGCAACATGAGGATAAAATTAGGCAAAAATTTAGAAAAATTTAAGAAACACAAGCAGGCTGAGTTTCAAATAATAACTTTCAAAAACTATTTTTACTAGTAAATTTTTTATCAAACTTGCAACAAAATAGAATTAACATCCATTACATGTCTCACATAACTTAAGCTTCCTCTTTGTATTACAATTGCCTACTATGGGTTGTTTTTGTCATTGGAAGTTTTTAAATTTAAGAAATATCTAAGAAAAATCTAAGAAACATCCAGGTTGAAGCCAGAGAAAACATGTACACCTTTTATTTAATAAGAAACCTATTTATAAGAAACAAGTACTAGGCTGGTTAAAAAAATTAAGAAACTTAAAAAACTGTACAGTCTCAATTTGCATAAAGAAGTACATTAATTTGCCTCCACTCAATAATTTGTGTGATTTTTGTTTGGTAAAGATTATTCCTTGTGATTTTGACCTGTTTGGACATCTTTTTTCTGACAGTGAGTGTTTGTATCCATCTAAAAGTGTTCAATGTTCAAACAATAACATGAGTTTTCCTTGCAAAAATAAGAAGCTATAAACCTTAAGTACCAAAATTCAACAATTTTTATGTCAAATCCAAGTTTCTTATAACAAAAAGCATAAGTTTCAGATGGGTGAGGTGGCTTAACAGTTAGAGCGCATGCCTCCCCTGCGGAAGGTCTACAGTTTGAGTATGACTTGATGCCCTGAATGAATGCTCTCTCACTGTTTACCCATAAGCAAATGGGTACCTGGTAGCAACACTGGGAAGATAAAGGTGGCGAGGAAAGGAACTGGCCACCCTACCTCACATGCTGATGGCTCAGCATAAGTGTCCTCTCTAACAGGCACTCCCTATGTAGGATAGGATATGGGACTACCTTTACATACATTTACATAAATTTTCAAACTAAAAGATCATACAGCATATTAATTGGTGAAGTATTTTGACTATTGTTTCTCAATTCCCAGAAAAAAATAGCTACCATAGTGAAGTAAAAATAGCTATTTGATATGATAACTGGTATTTCTTTCTGATTGGTATTTGTTTTTATCAGGGTACAGCGAAGTCTTTTGATTGTGATCCAGTATCATTAGGTGTTGCCAAAAGGGTATGCTTTAAGTATTATTTCAGTTATGCCCTTTTTCAGCTAGCAGCTAGTGTTACATATGCATTGTGTTGGCACATTGTGCTATCAATAATTTTCCTTTGACCCCAAAATGTGTAATGCAATTGACTACTTAATAAATAGAGCAAGTGAAGATTTAGGATAGCAGTACAAGAAGGATGTTAGACGCTATTTTTTATTACTAATGTTCAACTATCCCAGTGCAACAAAGACAAGGATATAGACTTAGAAATTTACAAATACTGATGTAAAACATTGAAATACAATCAATAGAGAGTTAAATTGGTAGATATAAATATTTTGCTCATACTCAAACAATGAACAGTAAAGAAGTAAATCTGAGGGACCATCTGAATACTGTTTCTGAGATGTCTAAGACAATTTTTGGATCTTGATCTTTCACAAATGTCTTTTATTTGTAGCTCATTGCCAGTGGTAGATACAAAGAACTAGCTGCCAAGGAGAGAATGTTTTTGCTTTTGCCATACATGCATAGTGAGAGTATTGATGATCAGGTATATGTAGCATCATTGTTATTCATCAGCTTTTGCCACACCCATTGTACCTGGTAGGATTTGTTTGTTTTGGAATTTAGTGAATTGTTTTAGCTTATTGAAATACTTTTCTGGAATGTTAATTTTCACACTATATCTTGTGATTGTATCATGTGATCATAGTGCTATCAATGATGCTGATGATTATGTTGTAATCATGATCATAATAATTATGATTGTGGTACTTAGTGACAATGGAGATGATATCAAATATACTGTAGTCATGAATGTGATGAAAACTACTCTGTTCAGACCCCCAAGCATTTTAGCTTTTCATCTAGTCTAAAATTAGCTAGTACATAAGCATATGGTATAAAACAACTCAACATCTCTCTATTGTGAATTTACTTTGCATTTCAAAGTTTCTGATCCCCTGCTAGATACGTCCCTGCACTACTTATCTATCTATTCCCAATGCCCTGAGCTATTAGAGCCTCTTCCCTTTCTTTTAGGCATCTAAGAGTATATTGTTAATTATAATGATAGTGATTGTGATAGTAAGGCTTTGGAAAACCATTTTCATTATCATTTTTATTATTGTGTTTGTCAAGTAGTTTAAGTGGCATCACTGTTACTAAGTGTTTTACCATTTTTTGTCATCATCCTTCAATATTGTCACTTGTGATCATCTTCATCATAATCAGCTGAGATCATCATCATCAGTATTATTCGTCATCATTATAATTATAACCAGTAGCAGTCATCATCACCAATACCACCATCATCACCATCATTGTTACTATGAACATCATCATCATTATAACCACCACCAGAATCAGCCAATTTTTCTTTAATCCAGTCACATCTCAGAGTATTTTACAATAATCTGATATATCAGTCACATCTCAGAGCTTTTAATACATGGAAGCTACCAGCAATTTTTTTGCCAGCTACTTCTACATAAACTGTCATCTAATTTGACTGAAAATGACATAAAATGCATACATAATTGAATTACCCATGAAGGGACATAGCCCCCCTACTACTGGTGATCAGCTGCTTACTCTAAATATTATTGAAAGCTCTGGCTACATCTATCAGTCTATGTGCTTGTTCACTGATTTTTGTGAAATGATCCCACTATTGCTCAAACTTTGTGCCTATAATGATTGCCATTTGCATTCATACAGTTATCATAATTTTTCATGTCATTGCCGTCCTGTCATCAGCATGATTGTGATGATCACATGATTACAGTAATTTCTATAATCACCCCCAAGCTGTGAGGCTTATTATTGAATTTTGCTAGAATACTTCAGTTAAACTGCATGAAGAATTTGTTGAAGATTATAAAGGAGCTGAGGGTGAAGATATAGCTAAGAATGGACTTTCATATGCTAAATTGCACAAGGTAAGCTCTATACATCATGTGATTACACATCAGTAAATGCCACTTGTGATAAGAAAAATTACATTTTCAATACAATGTCACACAAGCCTTTAAAGGATAAAGACAGAAACACCAAATTGCTTCATTCACTCATCAATAAGCTAACTTTCTCATTTTTGCCCATGCATTATAGCATCAGACAATGACAGCAAAAATCACATCAATTATTTTTATTTCCAGGAAGTAATTGACAAATTTGGTAGGTTTCCAAAAAGAAATGCAGCTCTTGGACGAGAAAATACACCTGAGGAAGAGGAGTTGTTCAAAAACTATCCATATCCATTTTGAATACACCTGGTGAAGAGTCATATTTCCATTGGGAACACTGGCCAACAAGTTCTTGCCAATATCCAGTGTGAAAATGAACAAGATGTTTTCTGACTTATACTGTTTGCTTATGGATTTATTAATAATCTATCTATATTAAAGCACTTGCACCAAGCACATACTCTATAGATCATTGAAATAGCTGCAAAACACTACAAGCACCAAAACTCTTTGCAAAGTGATTTATATCATTTATAATGTTATCATACCATAGAGTCACTCTATCACAAATTCTTAGTGGCCTTTCCTTAAAGTTTTCATGCTTAGAAATACTTCACTGTATTTGTTACTTAATGCAAAAATGTACTAGTCTCAACATCAAAATGTGTTTCATTTGTTGAATTTTCTCAAAGTTGATGCTACATGCTCTCTCCCCAGTGTTGTCCCATGACCTCTTTCCGGGAGGGGAGGTGTAAAGCAATAATCAGAAACTGCTAAAGCTTTGAATTTACCTACAGAGGTGTAAATTACCAAAAGCAGTAATTTTTAGCAAGAGTTCCTCATTTGTATGGGAGTGTGTTGATTCAAGAAAGGGCATTTTCAGCATTCTTTTCACTATGTAATGAGAAAACATGCATTCATTTCGCAACAAATATCATTGAGTCTAAAGTTAACAATGATATCATCAAAAGTTGGGGGTGTTAAACACCCCCCTTCCATTAGCTACGCCTATGTCCATCCCAAATTTGATAGAAAAATTTAGGGAATCAATTCAATGGAGGATGAAATACAGAATATTACTCTTGTATTCCCATCTTAGATATGTAGGTGAGATTCAAAGAAGAAGCATAAGTTTTTGCTTATCCTTGATTTGTAATTGATGTCATCATATCTAGAGAGTCTGATACATCAAATACACTTATTTGCTAAATAGGAAGTATTTCTATCATCCAACATTGACTTTAAAAAGTGCACAAATCACAATGATTGAGACAATTCCTCTCTGTGACTTTTTGCGCTTCTTTCAATGAATCAAAACTGTTACATAAAGATAAGCTATTCAGCACAAAATCACAGTCATTGTAGACATGGGCAACTTCATAAATCTTTCCTTCAATAACACATTTACCTAATGGTACCTTAGTAAACTTGAAATAGCACCTATAAATATTGAAAAAATGACTGAATGCTTGATTTGATATGCCCTAAATCCAACAGTTCTCTTCAAAATCATGTCCATATAAGTATAAGAGATTTACCTAGATTTTCCAACTAATGTTTAACTTTCAAGGGCTAGTGGCTGGTGAATCACCATTTCCTCTGTCAAACTTTGTATAGTAATTAATATACTCTGGGTAGTCAATAAATCCATCATCATTGAGGTCTTGGTCCTTCATTACCATATCTACAAATTCAACAAGGGTATCTGTCTGATCCTCAGTGCTGTGTTCATCATCTGTAAAAAAAAAGTTTGATATTCAGTGGCTTTAAGTGCTAAGGGTTCCTTAGATAATAATAATCCACTTTCATTCTGTCCTCATGTGTTAACACATGCAACTGCATGTATCTCTGAGCATGGATTGATTGTTCTTTCATGTTTGTTTAATGATTGTTTATCTCTCAAGATACTTTCTATAGAACTTCAATATAGGCTCGCCATTTTAGGTCCATCTTAGTAGGTTTATGATGCAAAATTTATCATCAATCACCAGATAGATCTATTATACAAAGTAAATTGCCTTACCATCATGGCTACCTTCCTCATGATGATGTGTCATTGATTTTAATAATTCTAGCCCATCCAACTTTGTGTTGTTATCATAATCATGCATTACAAAGAACTGTGTTTGTGCATCGTACTTCTACAGTAAGAGATAAATAGAAAATTGTAATGTACTCTAATCATGACAATTTCAACTGAATGCTGAAAAAAACAAGTGTAAAAGAACAATATAATTGCACAATGTATGCTCCAACATTCTTTATGATTAATGCTAAAAACTTCTTTGGGTTTCTTTGTACTTCATAAGTACTTGGTCTCTTATAGAATAATGAAAGATGCTAAAGAAAAAAGAAACCTTGAGATAATCATCTGCTTGCTGTTCACTGAATCCATATTCTGATCTTAAATGCTCTTTAATATGTCTACAGATAAAGTATAAAAATGTTATGTCAATAACAAGCTTCAAATATCTCTAGCTTTTCTGTTATTTACAACCTTTGAGTTTGAGAATATTTGAAATTACATCTAGTTGCATCTAGTAAACACAAATGGTTACTAGATGCAACTAGATGTAAGTTCAAATATTCTCAAACTCAAAGGTTGTAAATAACTACTACAAAAGTATATAGGATCTAAACTCGATTGAATGACAAAATTAAATAGAAAAAATGAAAGATAAAAGTAAATACTTAAGTTTAAGAACTATACGAGGTAAAGTAGAAACATTTATAATTGCCTACAATACATAATAAATTTTAAATTTAGTCCATTGAAAACAACTTCAAACAACCTGGCTACCACATCGGATTTTGAAGCACTATCAGACGACGCTTCAAAACATCCAATTTTCCTTCAATGCAGTTGTTATCCATAATAATACTCACTGTGAGTCTTTAATTAATGTCATAGGGTCTCTTTTTTGCTGGCCGTTTTCTTGCTTTGCGTGCTCGCCATGCAACTCATCTCCAAGCACTGTTGTGATAAAAAATAAGGACAAGATGCTAACAATATCACAACTCTTTAGCTTCATCTTATTGCAACAACAATCAAGTATATAAACAAGCGGCCTAACCAGTGCGTTTATACAGATTGTGTGTACGTGGCCTAATTACTTGCACCTTTAAGGTGCAAGTATATACACAAAAAATAGTGTCCTTCGCAGTTACAGAGAATTGTATCAGAGTTAGTAACGGAGCGTCTTCTAGAAGCTAAATTTTTTGACATCCCTTGCAAAATATTGAATACGGTTAAGCACTTTTCTATAAGGCTCTCTAAGAAACTTGCAAAAACTTGTGGCATTCTCTTTGGGGTCAGGCATTTGCTTTCAATAACCACATTGATAACCCTTTATAATGCATTTTCAAGTAGTTTTTACAAAATGGCATTGTTACCTGTGTTAACATTTGTGTAAATAATCTTTTCAATCTCTGAACTCGTGCGTGACTGTGCGCCCTTTGTGTTTCTTATGGGTCATGTGACTCAAATATTGTTATGTAAATTAATCGAGTTGTTCAGTTGATTTTGCTAAGCCTAGACACGTTGTGTTTTTTTTTCCTTAAACTTACTGGCCAATTTACACGAAATGGCAACAGGTTATGGGCCCAGGACGTCGAGGCCAGTGTTTGACGGCAAAGAAGATGGCTATGAGCTATGGGAAGTTAAATTTCTGAGCTACATGCGCATACAGAAGCTTATCGATACAATTCTTCCTGTTGACGATGGGGGCGTGTCTGACGATAATTTGGTTCAAGAAAAGAACGCTGAAGCCTTTGCCGAACTGTCGT
>WIPJ01067665.1:248444-281817 GCA_018155075.1 Cassiopea andromeda
ATATATATATATATATATATTTGTCGTTTCAAAGCATACCTCTCAGTTTTACAATATTATGATGCAGCTCCTTATATCAGTGAAAAAACGGAAAAACAGCCAAGACCAAGGATTTAGTATTGGGGTAGCCCCGGATAATGCTGTTATGTTCCGAAAATATCTTGTCTTCACACTTATGCTATCTACTGAAGCAAATGTTTACGGATTGCTTACAATGTGTGAAACGCTGTAGTTGCTATAAACTGTTGGGTTATATTTCCCAAAATTCTATGACTACGCCACAGACCATGACAAAGTAAAAAACACAATAAACGATAATCACAATACTGGCTCGAACATTAATATCAAAACTGCAAATGATCAGATGCAAATCACCAAAATCATCATGCAGAAATAAATTGTGGTGAAGCTAAAAATAAAGCATTTTGAGCTGGTTAGCAAGAAACAAGAAATAAAAAAGAGATAATAGAGATATTAATGTAGTAAACATACATATTCTTTGGGTTCTAATTCACGAAATAGTTGGTGATTATTGAAATGGTCTTTCATCCAAACATGCAGCTCATGGACGTCTGTTATTGTATATACTTTTCCCTGAAATTGCAAAAGAACAGAATTTTCCTGGCTGTTGACATCTTGAGGTAGGGTAGCCAACTCATTAAACTTAGCTGAGCTTCTTCTAACTGAAATTACCAATACAAACAAGCCTCCTTAAGACCATTGCAAAGCAATCAAAATCAATGCATTGATCTTGATTGTCAACTATATTTCACATTGCACTGCAATGAAACTCTTGCTTTATCAGATAGTCTACACACAGTAAAACAGGGGTCTCCAAACTACAGCCTGTGGGCTGGATGCTACCCTCATGACCTTCTCATCTGGCCCACCGTTACACTCTTGCCTACAGAAGAAATTAGGGAAATTTACTCATGCCTTGCATAAGTCAACCAATTTCATGGAAGTTATGTTAAATAGTAACTGAGTAAAATAATATAAAATAAATGATTAAAAACAACAATACTGCTTTTTCTTTTTAAGATGATATGCATAAAAAGACAACTATTTGTTTCATCTTGCAATACATGTATTGGATCCATCATCCATCATCAGTTGATAATAAGAACTAAAGTTGTAATTAATAGTGTTATGGACAGAGATACTAATGACGTTAGCTTAATGCGGTATGTAAATAAACTAAGTATTCCTGCGGGTCATTCCCCTATATTCTATACGTAGTTACCGGAACTTCGGGACTAATCTTGTATCGTTTAAATATGATATATGGCGTAATTAATGTTCTTTAGCTTTCTAGAAATCTCTATTGCATGTATATAAATACAGTAGCATTCTCGAGGATTGTTAATTGTAGAATGTGAGCATTACGGACATATAAAATGTACAGCGTTTCTTATAATGTAACTGAGCCTGCGGAGATACTGAAATAGTTAATAAAACTATTTGTTTGACTTGTGTGTTTTGCTTAAAGACACAACAAGTAGAACAGCTATATCTATATAAAATTGAACAAAAGAGTGACAACTGTTATAAAGAAAATAAGGGGGCTAGAAGTTTAATGAAATATCAAAGTGCTAAATCTGTTTATTAATATAGGCTTCTCCCATAAAATATGCAGAGCTTCCTTAAGTTCAAGTTGATAGTTGTTGATTTTTTCTTTTTTATTTGGACCTTTAATGTGTTCTCAGTTCCCACCAGCTGTTTAATAGTTGGTGTGGCCCTCTTGTGTAAAAGTTTGGAGACCCCTGAAGTAAGATGGTAAACAGGATTTGTGTATTATGGTTTTGGTTAGTATAGCAGCAGTACACTCGCTCTTAAGTACATAAAATAATTTTTTCTTATAATTCAATTTAAATCTTTTAAAATTCCACTACATACAGTCATATAAACAAACAAGTAATACATGGTAAAAAAAATCTCAATCAAAACATAAAAACATAGCTAGAAGTAGATAGATGTAGAGAAAACCATACCCAGGAACACCAGAGAGGGGGGGCAAAGGGGAGCAAGCACCCCTCCTGCCTTTCAACTGGGGAAATAGGAGCAGTGTCGCCCTTTCTGAACTGCACTAGCTTGCTTTTCAAATCTTTGTATCATGCAATATATATCAAATAAGCTAGTATAGTAAGCAAAGCTTAATTGGAAAAGACAACTATTCACATGCTTGCAAGAGAAATAGTCCCTAATAAGGGGTATGACAAAAATAGCTCAAAGAAATGCTTTGGGAGCACTCAGTTGTTTGGCTCACATTAGTCACCTATGGCAATTGATGCCCTTTTGTCCCTGTTGGCCCCATTGCACTAAGTAGGGCGAGGGGGCCAACAGAAGCAAAAATTCTGGCATCCCTGCACATGCAACATTCAGCATATGAAAATATATCACTAAATACTCATTCTCTTTAAGATGAAAAATAACATGTTTGACTCACCCCTACTGCTAGAATATATGCGTAAATTGCCAATAAAGTAGGACTGAAAGGAATAAAACTGGTAAGAATTACTCAAATAGTTAACTTCTTGAACTTCAGTGGAAATGTAAAGATGGAAAAGAAGACAGGAACTTATATACCAACAGAGGATACATTTTTGTTTTAACACATATATGTGATGTTCACCACTTTGGACTTCATAGAGCAGGTGAATAAACAAACAAGAGAACAATGGGGTTAGCACCTCCAGTGTGGGATTATATAGGAAAGAGTCAAAAAATATATGTAAAATTAGACAATAGCATCTTCACAACTACTGAAAATGATTGAATTAAATTTACAAGTTCTTACAACTCTATAAATATTGTAAGCAGGATCCAAAATCAACAAAGACCAAACCTAATAATTCTCCATTTATTTTTCTTTTTCTTGAAGTGTGGATCAGGGAACAAAAAGAACAACTTCTGCAACTGCAAAGAAAGAAAAGAAGATGCTTTTCAGACATTTCTGATAGAAGGCCATCAGTCAAATATTAAGCTTAGTGACAGGCCACAACTGAGCTTTGTGCAACAAATATGAATCAAAGTGTACATAAGGGCATAAAATGTTGTGCTTGGGATAAAAAGATTATGATGGTGTTGCATCTCTTACTCCATGCAACATAGGGATAAATGCAGAGAGAGAGAGAGAGAGTGAGTGAATGAAAGAATGAAAGAGGAATCGGGAGAGAAAGAGGGAAGGGGAGAAAGAGGGAGAGAGAGGAAAGATAGAAAATACTGAAGCAAGCTTAAAGCTTCACCTAGTTTATACCTTGATGCTACTAGCATAAACATAAATGACTATTTATATGAAATGAAATAGCAAAGTGGGAGTGTAGAGCAATGAAGTAAAAGAAAAGATAAAACTAAAGAAATTGCAAAACTCCTGTCCAAAGCAACTTAAAGATGCAATTTGAGAATGTATATCACTTATGACCATATTCACATAATCAAATATTAATATATTTAACTTCTCTGAAATACCTGTCCTTTAAAGAAGAAATTTGGAAGGTGTTTCATTGCATTCCCTCTGATACAAGCAATGTTTTCATACTGGCCAGGGTTCTGTACTCGCAAAGCATCTATTCTCTTTTTGACATATTCACTGACCTGATAAACCAACACCAAAAAATTTGAACTCAGTGGAAGTTCACAAGAAATTAGAACAGATAAAATTTACATAAAACAAAGGAAATATGCTTGCTTTCATTGATTAATCCGAGTGCTATGATTTTGAGCTCCCTTGAACAGATGAAAAAGTAAAAGGAATGACCAGGAGAAGTAATATCTTGCTACTTGACCACAAAATACATCAAAATGATTGTCTTTTTCTCCTTTTTTTGTAATTGTCCTAAAACTCCTAGTTAGTACTTTGACTTTCATCAGAGAGGACTGCACGTGCCCAACTTGGAATGAAGTATTATGTCAAGACTATTTAAGAAAAACAGATGAACCTTATAGCATTTAGCATAGCATATAGCCAGCTATGTGTTTACTGGGGGGGGCAGGGGGTGTGGAGGGCATCAGACCTTAATATGTTTCACATTGAAAGAAAGTTGGTCAAAAATCTGCCATGCTGCAAGAGAGTTGGCCACAGTTTTTCTGTGATCTTTTTTATTTTGGTAATTGTATTTGGCCATATGGTCAAAACTCTCTGCATATAGCAATGACCAATGCATCTGATTCTACATGAAGTCTAGAATTTTAATGCTTAACACTAACTCCCTAGTTTTTTTGGCAGTACCACCATTAACAATACTAGTAGCAATGCCCAAAAGCTAAATTGACAGCTTGAAAGCTCTAGCCAGAAACGAATATCAGAAAACTATAAAAGCAATGCTAATACCATAAAATAGCTTTAAGAAATTACAGAGCCATTTTCAAACAGATTCTTTGCAGAACAAAGTGCTGGTTAATACTAGGTAAACATTTGCTACCTTTACTCGTATCTCCATACCTAACATCAATTTGTCTGGAAATATTGGGGCTAAGCCAACTGCAAGGCAAAACATGACATAACTTTAGAGCAGTGGTTATCTAACATTAGATAAAATATTTGAAGGTTTATTTATTTATAAATAAAACAATGGTCCTTGTAGTGAAAGCAGTTCTTTCACACATCCTTTCCTACAATGGAAGTATCTGAGCTGCAGCAGTTTCATGTAATTTTAGCTTTAGCAACCAAAAACTGATTTCTGACAACAATAAATAAAATTGAAGCATCAAAACATATGAACTTTGATCAGACTGAAACATCAAAGGTATCAGTAGTCTCAAGTGCTATATTTAATAATAACTAGATCAAAGTAAGCACTTGATGAATAAGATTCAAGGAAAGGTGAACACAAATAGCTGATGACTCTTACTTTTTCATTTCCAAAGATGAAACAATATTTTGCCCAAGAATGCATTCAATACAGTACAAGTGAATAATCTAATAATTAGCCATAAAGTTACCCAAAAGTCCACCATATCCACAACCAATATCTGCAAACTCTACCTTCTTTTCTGCTACTTTTTGTCTTTTTGATGATGGCTCAGCTGACTGACATAGGTTAGGATGAAAGTGTTTTGGGTAAAATTTACTCCATTCCATTTCTTCAGGGCATCTCGGACTAAAAAGAAATGCTATATATTCTGAAATGACAATCCACTCCATGGTTACAGCTTCTACATCTGGCTCAATTCTAGTAAATATACTACTTTTAAGCCCAAAGTTAACAGCCATCTTTTTCAGTAAGCAACAAAGAGTAATATATGACAAAGAATCGAGTTACATACAAGCATTATATACAGAAAAGATATTACAGGTGTGAATTACTTTTTTATTCTAGCAAAGAACAACGATGGACTTACAATTCTAGTGCGTGAACTGAAAGAGGATTCGAGTGTGCTCGTTGTCTAAAATACTTTTTCTGAGGCATACGTGCCTCTTCCTTGCTGTTTGACTCAGAAGACGTGCTTATCATTCTTATATAGAGTAACTTTTAGTTCGTTCGATAAATATGCATTTGTGTCTTGTTTAAAAGGGTTTTCTTTGCACTCCAGCATTTGTTTCTTCGTTTAGCTTTCATTAGCCGCTTAGGCCAACTTGCCTCTTAACGATGATCGAGAATGAGGTTAAGTAATATTGCTCTGTAATGCGAAACAATAGTGCATTTAGTTTTTTCAGATCTGAGACTTGTACTATTTTTGTGATACAAATTCTGGTAGTTTCGGGCCTGTCAACCTAACAGTTTAAAACTTGGAGATTCTGCGCTTTCCTGTAAAAAAAGCAGGGAGATTTGGTCAAGAACCGGGAGATCACAGACATTTGTTAAGAGAATAAATATACTTGATAAGTGCTGTGCCCGGCAAGCATTTTAAGACAAAAAGTTCTATAAGAAGTCTCTTCAAAATAATTTCGATCGGATTTTTGTTACTCAGTAAGTACTAATAAAAACTTTTTGGCATGTAGAAAGTCAATGTGATCATTATCTCACAGCTATAAATCGGAAAATATTTTGAATAAACCGCACAAAATAAAAGAGGGTGACATAGAGCCTATGAAATGGGGGGGGGGCTAGAAATCCATTTATTTCTGCTAGCTGGCGCCTTTCAAACCGGGAGAAAAGATATTTAAACCGGGAGAAAGCAGTAAAATCGGGAGAGTTGACAGCTCCGAGTCTGAAGTTTAGAATGTTTTTTCCTGAAGATACATGGAATCCCAGTGAATGAAGCAGTGAAAACTGAGGGCACATGCCTTACAATTTCCACCGTTCTCTCTGTAAAAAGTGCTTCGTTAATTGTCCATTTTGCTTGTGAGTAGATCCCCTGAAGATTTGCGACCACATTTTGCACCCGTCCTTCCTCCCTACTAAAAGCACATTCTACTTAAGAGCCCTTAAAATAATTCTTTTTTGATTATTTTCAACCTCAACACATCGATAAGAAAGAAAGAGGAAAAACTCTAAGTATTTCGCACCACTGGAAAGTTTAATGCATATCAACAATATGAACATTAAAAGCAGGATTACTCTGAAAAGTAAGCAATCAGAGACTAAAAACGTATTTTAAAATATCCATTCTAAGACAGCAACAATAATACTCACATTCAAGGTAACAATAGTTGATAAATTTGTATGCAACCCATAGGGTGGAAATATTATCTGAGACAAGTGAGCGAAAGTTAGGGACAGATATCTGGGTCTTCCAAAGACTATTTACAAAGAGATAAAGATGAACAGTCCAAACAATTAAGGAAGGTTGTAAAGACCTGAGTAAATAGATTAGATTTATATTGCTTGCTCGCACTGACAACAAATAGCCAGTTATGGGAAAATTTGTTGAACCTAAAACTTCAAATTGAACAAAGCTCTTTAGCTCACAATTTGACTCTAAATCTACACATGAAAATCATATAAAATTACTATAAAGGTACGAAAACTACTTCAACTCGATTGATAGAAAAGGTTGCTATTTTTGGCATGTGGGTGCAACAGTCATAGCAATGTTCTAACAACAAAAATTTAGTTAGAAAAGGTCATAATTCTATAAAAATTTGTTCTATTCAATGATATCAACAAATGATTGTTCGGAAATATATACAGAAAATAAATTAATGACAAATGTATATCAAACATGATGGTATTTTACAGCAAATGTATACAAAATAGCGAAACATTCCTAAAAAAGATGCTAAAACTCCAGTAGGAGGCCACGATGAGATATGATATCAACAAAATTACTAGGAGATTTTACAACTTTTTCATAAGACGCATAATTGAAATATTGAAAATACCATACGGAACTGCTTCCTATTTTTAATTAGTTCGTTTGGCAACGTCAAATTGTGGCTATATCTTAATTTCAGTCTCCACTACATATCTGCAAACTATCATGGCAATTAGTTTCACAATGTTTCTCGTCGTGGCTCTTGTAGTGTTTGCATTAATTATAATAATTTACATTTGGCAATCGTATTTAGTTTAGGCCATACATATGAGCTATGCAACGTGTAGTTACACGTCTCCCAGTATTAATTTCCACTTTCTATCTAGGAATTTAGGATATATTTTTGCCAAAATTTAGGAAATTTTTAGGACTATGAATAAATATCTATGACTTTATAGGATATTTTCAACTCAAAAATGTTCTCTAAAACAAAATGTGGTACTTTCATGCTTGTTTGTGTGTTGATTTTGGTAATTTTGCTATATATTTCAGAATATGGAATTTTAAAAATAATTTGTTAGTTGCATTGTTGCTATAATACAGTGCTTCTCAATTATGCTTGCTAAGAAAATATTTCGCGCTCCCCTACTCGCTAAAAGAAAGATTATTATATATAAACATTGTATAAGTATACCTAATTCCGGGGTCACATGTGGCCCCTCTAGCATCACATATCAGCCTTCCCTCAAAGTGGGCTCACTCCAGTATTCTAGAAAGGCTGATATAACCGATTTGATATGATTAAGCTCATATTCTCCATGTTCACGAATCCTGCTAGACTGATGTTGCTATGTTTTATGAGAACTTTTTGTCTTCCCATTACTCACTTGTTTGTGCTTCCTTTATTATCATTAATAAAATCTGATGCAAGACTCCTGAAAAATTTAGGAAATTTTGAGCTTCTTGTTCAATTTTGTGACTATTTAGGAATCTCAAGAAAAAAACAAAACCTTAGGACTGTTAGGATTTTAGGACGGACTGGCAGGCCTTTAGTTAGAGTAGTTACTAGGATAGGGAGCTTGCATCATAACAATACCGTAAATCCTCGAATTAGCCCCCCTCGAATAAGCCCCCACCCTAGAGCTACAAATTGTTAATAGCCCCCACCCAAACACTTGACTGTACCTCTTCGATATTCTGTTAGTGCTTTATAGAGCTAGGAAGAAAAAGCAGCCATTAATTAACGAAAATTTACCTGTCCTATTGCCATCCTATTGCTTGTATGTGTTGCATCGAAAAGACAGTTTACTAGTAGAAAAATTCCAACTGGAATATGACCAACTACCAAGAAAATTCTTTAAGCCCCCTCTCTAATAAGCCACCCTTTCTAATAAGCCCCTACGCAAAAATCAAAAAAATAGGGGGCTAATTCGAGGGTTATTTTCAGCCAGCATTGTCGCTATTTATACAAAGTGATAAAAGGTGTTGGACCACACCCTTTAGGATAATGAAGTCATGCCCGCTTTTCATTATTGCTCTATCTTAAAAAACTGCAATTGTTGTACAAACTTCAAGTTTTGACTATTATAACTATCCTATTGATACAAAAGAACAGCTAACATTCTGAAGTTTAAGGAATGGTATGAAAATATTGCAGACGTTTACCGAATGGTGTGAAAAAATTACGGAATTTACCAAATGGTGCAGCAATACAGGGGGTGTCGGACCCCCTACACCCCCCGTTAAATACGTCCATAAGTATACCTTCCGTTGAGCAACCCATAGTCTTGCTGTGCTTTTTAAGATTCTTTGTGTCTTGACATTTTATGCGCCTGCAAATTCCACTTCGTGGTATATATTTTGCCACAATACTTGCAAACAAATTTCCCCTTTCCGCTGTGGGTAAGCAAATGTGCTTTCAAAACCTCTAGTCTTTTAAATCTCTTCTCACAGGTGTCACAAGCGTAATTTCGGTCACCAACATGCACATTGGAAAAGTGTCTCTCCAAATGTTCTTTACGCAAGAAGCCCTTACCGCACTCACAGCATACGAAGGACCTTTGGTTTTTGTGTATCAGCATATGAGTTGCAACATGACCGGAGTTAGTAAACTTTTTACCGCATTCCTTACATGCGAAGGGTTTATCATCAAAATGACGACGCTTGTGCAAAGTTAGGTCGTATTTAAGCCTAAATTTCCTATCACACATATCACATGCAAATGGCCTCTCATTCGTGTGTACCACTTGGTGTCGCTTCAGCACAAATTTTGATACATACGACTTCAAGCAAACCTCGCACTTGTGACACTTCAAACCCAAATGAGTCCGCCGGTGTATTCCAAGAGTGTCTGACCGTTTGAATGCTTTGCCACATGTTTCGCAGATAAATGGCCTCTCTTTGTCAACAGATTGATGAGAGATCAATAGCTGCTCCTTCTTGTAAGCGATGCTACAAACATTGCACAAAAATGGCCTACCCGTAAAATACAACTTCTCCTGTTCTTGCAAGTTATCAAAATGTTTCTTGCAAATCTGGCAGCAGAGATTGGAGTCTTGCTTCTGTGACTGACTGATAGTGTTTGATCTAGTCTTATCAACTTCCTTTTCGATACTAATGCAGCTAGATGCATTTATACCCGAAGTCAGCCCATTTTTCAAGTGAGCAGAGTGCACTAAACTAGTGTTTCTCCCACATGCAATACCAACTTCACGATCCCTTATTTCTGTTGATGTAGAACCTGCATTAGCAAAATATGATGTTCTAGCATAGTAATCAGCTTCTTCTCGCGCAAAGCATTCATCTGCTATACCATCATATTTCTCAGTATCTTCATTATCTAAATTTCTTACATACATGATTTCCAACTCCTCTCCACATGAGGCAATCTTTTCTTGGATCTCCATATCAATAACTTTTGGCTCAATTTCACTGCTGTGGATAGCACTTGTCCGCCCCTCTCTTAGCACATTACTTCCTTCCACAGAAATGGATGGTGCACCTTTTATAGTATTTTCACCAAGCACTTGACTCTTCATTTCAATTTGGGTTGGACTTGAATCTTTCAAATACGTGTCACTCTCTAATACATTACTTTCAATCTCATGTGAGCCCTCCTTTGTACACAGATTTTCCTCTCTGACTTTCAACTTCTGCAATATATTGCCATATCCACATTGACTACCAGGCCTATCTTTGAATTTGTTATGAATCAACAACTCCTTATAAACTTTAGATGGTCTCACTTCTAACTCTGTATTTTGTGCTCTAATATTTCTATCACTTTCTCCCCTCTCTTTGGTTTGCTCTTTCCCAACAAGCAATGAAGTTATCTCTGGAAACATATTGCGCATCTTTGGCAAAGGAATGCTGCTAGATCGAGCCTCAACGGTCTAAAACCAACAATATAGAGCACAGTAAAATTAGGCTCTAAATCAGTGTTTCTCCATTATTTTTTGCAAGGCCCCCATGGAAATAGACACTATTTCGCACCCCCTACTCACTATAAATAAGGCCATTATCTATAAAAAACTGCACATGTATAACTGTTTCCTGGATTCATACACGCCCCTTCTAGCATTGCATTGTGCCCCCCTTAAGGGTCGTGCCCCACTAATTGAAAAATGCTGCTCTAAATGAACCTATACCAGACTGGAATTTCATTGTGCTACATTTGAAAACAACATAAATTTTATTGTTCAGTTACAAATGAAGGGAAATCTCATCAGAGTAGCAGTCCACTATGACATTTTAGAAGAAGAATGACAACTTTCAATTTGCAGAAATGTTTTCAATTTCACTGCTTATCATTTGCTGCACAGTGATAGCATGCTGAGTATAAAATTAAAATAGGTATTCAACTGCACAAATAAATAAGCTTTAAAATGTAGCTGTAATTAATATATTAAATGGTTAGATGGAAAGGGAATAAACAGAGCAACTTTTGGTAAAATAAAAAACACAATGGGAACCAAGAAGAGAAGAGAGTTCACAAAATGAAATGAAATTCTTTATAGCTCATAAGAAAAGCCAATGCTTAGAAAACAGTTTTTCCAAAAGAACTTCATGGTTGTCTTGAAGATCTAACAGTTAAAATAACTTCTTTTCAAACTTCATACCTCAGTAAATTCATTTTCAATCAAATGGTATTCCTGATGTTTTTCTAATCTCTCAAATTTATCAAAAACTTTGTCACAGAAAATGCACTCATATCCACCAGCTTCACCTTCATCCTGCAGTAATATGGTATCAACATCTCTGCTACTTTGATGAGCATTGCTCCTTAATCCAACCAAGTCATCCCAATTTGAGTGTTCAGGTTTTCTACCACAATTCATCTTTAATTTAGATCATTGATGCCACTTTTTAACTATAAAATTCAAGAAAATGTTATGGACTTTGATGAATTGCAGGGTAAGAGAAACAGGAAAATATGAAGAAAGCAAACACATTCTCAAGAGAGGCACAAAGTATTTCCCATAAACTGGAGGCTAATCTGCAGGGTATGGCAGCTAGACATGTGAGGTGAATTTTCACAAGGCAAAATTACATGTGAAACTCTGGGCTTTGCATGCTGCTATGCCAAGAGAAGTGATCATTTTAGTTGCCCAATTTGGGAAATAGAAAATACATACTTCCATTTCAGTCAAGACTCTCATCTGAGTATTCAGCCAAATGAGCTTTAATTTATATGCAGAAGTTAAATTCAATGCTGCAAGCTCCAAATTTCTGTGCCAGTGAATAAATTTATAGCTTTCACACAAACTCAGCCAAAATACTGTAAATACCATATTGACTTGATTAGGTCCATAGGGACTTATGTGAGAAATTATTGCTAGGATGGGGGCTTAATTGAGGGGAGTGCTTACCACATTTACACATCCTGAGGTCTACCACTCAGTGATGGAAAGTGAAAGAATACCAAATATTCCTTAAAAGAAGCTGCTTGCAAAGAAAAATAAACCAATGTATTTTGATTTACATGTAAATACTCTCAAGTACCAAATAAATGGGGCATGCTAATAAACAGGGGGGTCAGAAAAAATCCAAAAGTTAATAAATGGGGGGTTAAAACAAATTGGGGGTCAGAATTTGAGAAAAGGCTTTAAATTATTATACAAGGATGAAAAGAACAAAAGGAGGTTTTTATAAAGCATAAAACTAAAATACATAAAGCAGTACACTATTTTGCCATGAAAATTGAGCATAAATAGTATTAACAAAGATAGGAAATAAAATGAGGGGTTTGTAGAAAAAGTGAATTTCCTTAAACTTTAAAAACCGGGGGGGTCCTTATAAGGTCCAGGGGATTGGAAAAAATCAAAACATTAATAAGCAGGGGGGACATTTATTTGGACCTGAGAGTAGAAATGGAATCAAGGAGGCCAAAGTTGTTAAGACAGCTGTTCATATCAAATGATAGAAAAAATGGGCATACCCTATAATTTTGCATATGGGCACCAACACCTAAATCCAGCCATTTGAAACTTCTGCATTTTTAAGTCTAGAAAATAGGGCCATATATAGGCACCCAGTGCCCATAGCTCTTCTGTTAAGTATCACTTTCAATCACCTTATTTTTTAGCCCTGTTTATAAGGATTCTTTAGAGTGAGTACATAAAATACTGCTTTGAAGTTTATAACAACACAAGAAACTTCACAGACTAAAATACGCAATGGGGCTATCCACAAGTCTATAATAACATCTTTCTCATTTTCATCAGACACAGATCCTTCATTCTCCTCAGAAACAGAGCCTTCTTTTTCATGCCTCCTCAAGCCCCAGCAACATTTCATTTACTTTTAATATTGCTTCTAAAGAGACAGCTTGATTCAAAATCATATCATACAGTCATCAGTGAAGCTTTGCTGCTAGTTGAAAAGCAGGGCCATGGTACCTTTATCCAAATATAAGTGCCACACCTTTGCATGAGCAGCACCTATATTTGAGACTATAGGGTACAAATAGCTCAATTTTCTGTATTTGTTGTATACACTAATCACAGATTGCCCCTACTGGTGCTTATTCATGGGTGCGGGGCTTATTTGACACGAAGCAGCTTTGGAGTGGGGGCATAATCAAAGGAGGGAGCTTAATCAAGTCATTATGGCACACTTAACTAAGCCTATTTCAAAATGTGCACGTAACTTTCACATAAATATATTGGATGTGCAGATGGCTCTCCCGTTTATATTTTGTGCTAATTCCATCATCTTGAACCCTGAGTTGTTCTTCAAACATTATAACCAATCTTCCTACTCTTTTCCAAATTTATTTTCAAATTGGTCGAGAACATTAATGAACCTTACATTGACAATTATTGTCTATTAAACTTAATAGACAATAATTGTCAATGTTGGCCTAAATTACTTCTATTCTGAGAGTATTGTTTCATGAGTTATCAATAAGCAAACATTCCATATCGGAGCGCATAGTCCAAAATGCAGCAATTATTAAAATTATTTATGTCGAAAAGATAGCAAGATAAATAATAAAATTGGCTCAAGCAGAAAATACTACCTCGCGGTTTACTGAATGTTTGATATTGTTCTCCATTGAGCCATTGATTATCATGTTTCTGCGGAGGCGATGGTCTCGATTTCCACTTGTTTTCGTGGACAGCACAGACATCACTGCAAAATATATTTCAATAATGGCTGCTTCAAGTACTCCCCTGCATGCGAGAAGTCAACCGCGTGATGGAATTGGTCGTGATTCTACGGAACTCGAAGGTGTTATAGAGAGAACAGATAGTAGTGCTTCGAGTTCTTCAAGCTGGGATCTGCTTCCACAGGTTTGGCTTATTTTCTTGCAGCTCAAATACCAGCTTGATGAAAACATAAAATTCAAAAGCATCTGTTGTAACCAGTTCAACTTTTTGTGCTGATATCCCTATTTCGTTTGGCAAAAATTCTGATCAGAGTATAGTTTTTCGAGATTTTGGGGCTTTAGGTGTTTAGTTGCAATGATTCTATATAAGTAATGTACTATGCCTTTTGGCTCCAGTAACTTTTTGCGTAAACGCATACAACTGATTAATCTATATTATGCAACAATTAGCCATACTCAAAAGACTTGAAAAGTGTAATAATTTGATGTTTTCGCATGGAAATACCTTGTATAATAATTGATTCGACAAGAAGTTTAGCTGATTATTAATATTAATGATCAGTTGATGATAGAAAGTAGAAGCAGCGTGGATTTCGTCGTACCAGTCCATTGCTCAATGTTTCATTATTGAATATACAAAATCTTAGGGAGTCTCAACTAGAATAGATAAAACAAGAGATGGATAATTTCTATGGTAGGCATGCTTCATTATGGCAGACCCAGTTGATGGGTTGGCCACCAGTTAATTTGTTTATGGTTCAGCTACCGGACTCAAGTTCCAGATCATGTCATGTGCATAGCTGACTTAGATTTGAATCTAGTATCAGGCAATATCTTGGATGAGGGGCTCTTCCTCATATTTAATATTGAGAAATAAAGCTCTTTTAGTGTGTTTCTAAATGTTTCTAAAGAAGGTATATCAAAGGAAATAATTCGATTAAATGCACACAGGAAGAATAAATAAATATATACATACATACATATATATATATATATATATATATATATATATATATATATATATATATATATATATATATTGTGATACAGTAGAACAAGAAGTAAAATTGTACTGGACAGAGTCATTTAATAGCAAGCCAATTTATTCATCGTTCAATCAATTGGATTGCCAATTGATACTGGGAAAGTTGAACCCAGATTTAGTTCTAAAGACAAATAATTGTATTGTTATAATAGATGTAGCATGTACTTACCATTTGTATATGGAGGAGCTATGTCACTACAATAACAAAGTAAAAATCTTGAAGAGATGAAGTAAGTCTGTTATGATGAGGTTTGTGTATACCCCATTGTTATTGGTTCTACAAGACTCATATATCAGAGAACTTTGTATTGTTTGATGGGTCACAGTATCCTGAAGAAACAAGCTAAGGGTCTGTACAAATGGATGTAAAATAGCAACATAATAGCTGCAGGAGACATCTGGAACATACAATATTGACTTGTAGAAGACTAGTCTTGTTTTCAATTTCCTTTCTTGAGGGACTTTTGCTCATAGCTTTACCAGACACTAAATACACCACTAGATTCAAATTTGTTCAATAAGTACCACTATGTATGTAAATATTTATATAGCATTTGTTTAGTCATGGTACATATATTGATATCAATCATTTTTATAGGAACCAGTAACAATTGTGGATTTAGGATCAAATGACCAACTATATGAACATGACTCCCAAGTTGACTCTGACAATGGAAAATCAACAACTGAGAATGATTTTGTTGCCAGCATGAAAGAGAAGATGATGGAAGAACTTGGTGGCAGGGTATTGAAAAAGTTATTTTTTGTTCAGATAGTTAATTAACCCACAAGGAGGTGAATGAATCTATGTATTGTTTCTAGCCCATTTCCTGGACTATGAGATTCCAAGAGTCTTTTGTTTGTATAGAGTCAAGCAGTAGAAGCAATGGTGAAAAAGTTTATAAGCCAATCACGAAGTTCAATAATTGCCATAGTATAAGTGAGCCAAGATGGATGAACAGTCAAAAAGTAGGATTAACCACACCTGAAATGAACAACAATAAGGAAGATACTATGATATATTATTTTCACAGCATGGAAAGAGTTTGAGGTAAAATTTGAGTAGCTACCCCGCAATGAGCTATCTGGCCATTATGATGGCAATTGGGGTCCTACAGTATTTTTGTCCATCAGTTTGGCTACAAATCACATTTCTAGGCTAGAATTAGTATTTATAATGATATATTCATAAACATTAATACTTTAGGGGGTGAACAACCAATTAGATGTTTCCCCTTGAGTTCAAGAAAAGCAGTAATAGAGATACATCTAATTGTTAAATGAACTATTTTGAACTTCTGGACCCAAAAAGAGTTCTTGGTACTAGATATGGCGTTCTTTTATTGCCTTCTGCAACAAAAACCATTATGAACTGATGATGGCATCATGTAGGATTTATTGCCAATGGATTTACAGTTAGCTGAAACCATTGCATTATTTCCGTGTACACTGATTCCAAGATTTTAATTAGTTTATGTCTACTTTAACCCCATCAGCTGATAACTTGAAAACCAGGAAGTCTATATACCAAGCCCACAGTAATTTGAAAAGCTTATAAAATGACCTTTCAGAAAGCACTAGGATTTGATATTTGGACTCCTCAAGCTTTTAATATTATTTTGGATTGATGTAGATTTTTGGAGGCAAATATGTACATGCATTGCCTAAAATTCTTGTAAAAGCTATGAAAAGTAAGAAAGTCATGTTTTGTGGTTTGTTAAAGGTCATTTTAACCAGACTCAGAACATAATTTTTCAAGATTTCTTAGAAAATATACAACTATCATATTTAACTTGATTGTTTTACAAAATACTTGAGATTTTATCTAGTTTTAGAAAATCATGTCCGAGTTTTATTTGATAGGCTTGACTATTCACCATTGGGGACCTTGTAGCCCACTGTGTGCCTATAGCAGTGTTATTTTATGTCTATTTTCTTGATAGGTATGGGCTGCTGGCAAGCAATCAGCTAGAAAATTCTATGATCTATATGCAAATATTGACTTTCTGAGACCCTACTTTGATGTGGAGCCAAGAGATGTCCTGAAAAGGTAATAGGCCCTTATTTATGCAATAACTTGCTGCTGGTATCTTTTAGTTTCTGTAATAAATATTATTTTTACTGTTGATTTATAGCAAATCATATAAAACATTTAGCATTTGGGTTAGTTGTTTCTCAGTATAAGCATAAATAAAGCCTTATTGAATATCTTCTAATTGTTGTCATAGCAGCAAGTTATTTTTCATAATGCCCATCATAGAAAAATTAAGGTTCACCCTTAACTTCAGAGCTCATTGGTGTTTGCACCAATTATGACTTAAAGTTAAATAGGGCTAGGGGTTTTTATAGCTTGTTTGATGGAATAATTTTATGGTTTACAGACTTCTGGTGCACCATGCTGATGACATTGTGATAATTTTTTTCTTTGATGATGTTGATGAATGTGTTTGCATTTTCACTTTGTGTTATCCTTTAGACTTGCACAATCACTTGTTCCTAGGAGACCTGGAAAGCCACAAGTAAGAATTCATAGTTTCAATGTTGCCATAAATCAATGACATGCACTTCAGCAACTTGGGGGGGCAGAGTTGGTTTTTTCTTCAGTAAAACCATACAATTAGGATCATTTTAAAAGAATGAGTGTGTGAATGCTACTTTTGGTAACTGATTTTTCAGATTGTAATATGCTGAGTAAAATTACCTTTCCTCGCACTTTCACAACCTCTTATTGTTGTTTTGAAATGTAAGAATTAAAACTGGTCTCTGCTCTTAGACTGTTCCTGGTGAATTGTATGGCCCAGTAATGGTTTTGTTTACTCTGGTTGCATTATTGCTATTTCAAATGAAAGTATCAGAACATACAGTGGTATGTATGAAAGATTTAATAAGTAATTATGAACCTTCTAAGACAAGCTTGTGAATCTGATGAAGTAGTACTTTTATCTGAGTGTAATTTTCTAGCAAATCTTCCTTTGCATTGTTGGGAATAGCAGTATTGGCATATGTAGAATCAAGCTTTTTGTGTAGAATACTGATTTTGTAGGTAGTCTCTCCATGGCTATTTTTACATGTAGTGGAGCCAGGGTGTGTGTATTATTGTCTTTCTACCTCCCCTTTCAATAAAGTGTAGGCAACTTTGCTTTTAGCAATTTCAGATGTTATCAACTAGAAGCTTAGGCAGATTCATTTTCATAACCATGATTTGTTCTTCAAATTACTTCTCAGCAAGAGGGCACACTAATGGGTACAGCTCTGGGAGTTTGTTTTGGTTATTGGATTGGTGGTTCATCTTTCTTCTATTTCCTTTCATATTTGTGTAATACACATATTACATTGCTACAGATTCTTACCCTAACTGTAAGTATTAGACAAACCCTTGTGGTATTTATTTACTGTTGTTTTCATTTATTTCTAAAAAATCAAAGAGATAGAAATTATCACTTGCTTTGCAACCTTTGTTGCAAGAAATTAAATGTTAACAATCATAAATATTTTTGTATATACCATGTTGCAGCCAATAATAATTTGATAATTTGATAAATAAGATTTATAAGTATTATTTTTATTTTGTTTGCTTTTTCCCATTTTGGCATCTGCAAGGTACCTCTCAGAGGATTTTATTTTGGTAGCCATCAGAATCCACTGAAAACTCCAGTGGCAATAAATTCTGCCACAAGTTCTAGATTTGAGGGCACTCAATGGCAATTTTTTTTTGTTCAATAGATTATTCCTGGCACTAAGACATGGAACTCCTGATGAATTTAGAAGTTTTGTACTGCATGTTTTTTAAGTTAAGGATCTCATCATTCCCAGAACCCTAGACTGAGTACTTTTTTGTCATTGTTGTTCATCCTAAGAGTACTATGACCATAGATAAACAACTCAGGGAAGACAACAGACAATTTGTATTGTACTTTTATCTCCAAATCACTGCACACTCCTGAACAAATTCATGACACACAGCACTGAACTCAGCAAGTTGATAAAGAACCCTGAGCATAGATCTGACCAATCCTCCCCTTAAGAAATGGGTATCACTGTTGCTGGCTGTTTAATGCATAAATTAATGGCTTATGGGCAGACTGTCACAGCTAAATTAAGGAGGAAGGTCATGGCCCCCATAGGGGAACAATTTGTTTCAGAACCTTGTGAGAACTTCCTTGACAATTTTTGCCATCACTATTGTCTTTGTCCTTGGCAATTAAAATGGCACTGTTAGTTGCCATAGGGCATTCCAAGAGCTGTTTTGGCCCAACATTATAAGACTTCTATCCTCCTCAATCTCTCCATGGTTATCCTACTAGGCTCACAACTATGCTAAATAAAATCACTGTTGCACACGTGTTTTTTTATCTAGCTTAGTTCTAGGATTGAAATTCCATGCATGTTGGCTTAAGCCAATTGCATTGAGACTGGTCAGTTTTTTTGGCAAAATTTGCTGTTTGTCAATAATGTTGATATTGAATTTGAGAAAAATTGAGAAAATTGTTCAAGAAACTCTTTGCCTTTATTGAGAAAAATGATGATGAAGCAATTAAGCCCATATCTTGAATATGACCTAATTTGTGATATAACTTAATCGATTTTTCACAAAATTAGTTTTTCATTTATTTACATTGCTATCAAGAAAAAAATCGTAGTTTATTCAAATTGCTTTTAATCATTAGTTAATCTCATGAGTAGTATTTGAAATAAACATTTTAGTTTTTTATGTAAATTGTAAATGTTAGGGCTACTTTGTCTGTTACTTTGTCAGTTTGGGAAACAATTCATGTATGAATTAATAGCTTTGTCATACCTCATCTATTTAGCCTTTTCTGTTTCTAATGTGATACAATTCTGAACATCAAGTGCTGTTAAAATTTTCCTTTTTTGTATTTTCAGGGTTATGCACTAGTTGGACATTGCATCACAATATTTCTTACAACAGTTACGTCTCATACTTCACATTTGGCTTTTTATACACTTATGTTAATATTTGGAGGATTGTCATCTCTTAAACTGGTGTGTGTTGATCTTTACAAAGAATTCAATAATTTTATGCATGGAGTCAAATTTCACTTATATTCTGCTTTCTGGTTGCTGGTACTTTTTGAAATCTTAATGATAAAAGATTTTTGAAAGGTGAATGTTTTCCTGCAATAACTGCAGGGATGGAAGTATAGTGGGCCTGGCACCAATGGTCCCAGAAATATTTTGGGCTTTCAGAGAGGAACAAAAAGAACAAAAAAGAAAGAAAAAAGGAGAGAAAAAAAAGAAAAAAAGAATAACAAAAAGAAAGAGGGATAGAGAGAGAAAAAGAAAAGGAAAGCAACAAAATTACAGTTTCAATGTTCTATTTGCAATTTTTTGTATACTTGCAGAAATTTTTCAACATTTTCTTTAGTCCTAGAAAGTAAAATGTTTGTGGCACCCATGAATACCTGAGACATAGACCTTGTTATCACGTGCCATTTGACTACATTGAATAGACCATTATGTAATAGTTCATGTTTCAATTCACAGGTTGGTGTGTTTGTTAGTAGGACGTGGAGAAAGAAGCATGGCCTATTAGTTGGCATGACAGTAGCTGGATTCCATCTGTTGTTCTTGCTGTATCTTCATTTTGCATATCATTCAGTATATTATGGTATGGTGATTTCTAAAGTAACCTTTTCCAATGAACTGATTTACATTTACTTTATTTCATTTAATTTCATATTCACTATTTACTATTGGTTTGTTTCTAGTATTTTTATACTAATTAAGACCAACTTTTACATACATAAATATCTAAAAGAAAAACATTAATTACAACAATAAAATGCAATAGAAAGCAAAAGGAAAGCAAGATTAGTCCCATGTATCAAAAGCAAATTACTGGCATATTCTTCACATGCATTAGTCACCTTCCCAGCTATTTATTTGCTTTTATAGTGGGCAAGTGTTGGTTCTTGTTTTATTCTATCATCAAGAGTATTCCAAAGAAAACTTTCTCTAAGTGATACAGAGTCTACTCCATATGATGTTGTCTTTGCTTTAGGAAGTTTGCAAAGGTTCTTTTTTTAAGATCATATTTCACACATTTTTCTCATGAAATTCAAAAATAATCAATGGATTTATGTTAATTAATGACTTGTATATTTCAGTCATGATTTTGTAGACTTTTTACGTGAATTGTATAGCTGTTGCTACTTCGTAGTAGCGATTGAAATAATGAGTTATAATCATCGTAGAGGATCCTTAGCGCACGTTAATGTGCACAATCTATTTTTTACTTGCAGTTTTAATGGGAGTCAGTTGTTTTGAGATATAATGATATTTTGCTAGAACTTGATGTGGAATTATATCTGTTTTAATGGGGCAGCCCTCCAAAGCAGAGCTTATAGGCCACCTAATTTTTCATTCTTATACTAAAGCCAATGTGTCTGTGAATTTTTTATCTGACAAGTTTTTGTACATTAGGCGTCTAGTTCTTGGCATTTGGCGCACAACACGGTTGATTAAATTACAGAAAAACTTAATTTCTGACTCCATTTCCATTAGTTATAGTCATTATTTAGTAAAAGAAGGAAATATCACTTCATTCTAAAAATTTGTCACCGTATTGTTGTACCCTGACATAGCTTCACATTGGGTACCTCACATCACATTCACTATGTACCAGAAGAGTTTTTAGGAGTAAGACTTTACAGTTCAGCATTGGGCAAGTAGTTGACTGTCTGTTGATCAAATCATGCAAAGTTCTTCTTCTTCACAACGTATACTACAGATCCAATCTTAGTGCTCTGTAGTTAGGATTCTTTGAATTGTTAAGTTTGAGGGTAGATTACAATTTGCAATATATTCATTATCAAAGATATCCTTCATAATTAGGTATGAATTGCTTACTGTATTGAGCAACGTTTTGAAGCCTTCCTATCACAACTTTTCAGCTAAATGAGAAGTTCGATCTTATTTAGCTTGACATTGCATTACAATACAGCGATAGTAGTAATCACCTTGTAGCAACCTAGTCATTCAGAATAATGACATTGAAGCGTTTGATCAGTCGGGTAACTTTGTTTACTTGTTCCAGCCAGCATAAATGACAATAGTTCAGATGTTAGCTAATTTTTAGAGAGCAATGTATATTTCCTTTGTAAGCATTGTATAGAGGACTTGTTTTTGTTTAGCTCTTTTGTTTATTTGGGTATGTTGAAATGTATTAATTAATTATATTGTTAACAAGTAAGTGTTGAAACGTAACTAACTTATTGTTTTGTTTAACAAGCTAATTTTCAGGTTTTTCAAAAACCCTTGCATAATAATTAAAGTTGGTTACATAATGCTGCCAATCAGGGATGATTTCTAGGGTACTCAGGGGGTGGATCCCCCTCGTTAAAATCACTGTTCATTGTAAGTAGGGGGACTGAGCCCCCAAAAAATCTTGTGCTGACCTTACATATCAGAGTGTATTCCTTGTTTCAAAAAGGATTGATATTTTATTGCAAGGTTGAATTTTGCACTGCTGTATGATTGTTAAGATATTTATAGTTGTTGATTATATTATATCATGATTGAGCAAACTTATCATATCTGCATCGTTGAAAATATAGGTGTGATTTCAACTAGGCCACACCCATATTGTTGATGCTGCTCCTAGAACCCCCTTACTAAAATGTTTAGAAATCACCACTGCTACTGATAAAAGTGATGTACAGTTGTGTTTATATGAAAAATTTTAGAGTGAACAAAGTCACCCCATTGTTAGGGTGACATCGCTCATTCCCAATTATTTAGAAAAGATAAAGAAAAATACCCCAAGCATCATAAATTCTTACGTTTTGTGCATGTGACTCAGATCGTACCTATTGAGAGTATGATACATCCCACAAGTCACTGCTCTTCTGATTTATTTTTTTTTAAAGCTTCAAAATTGATCAAAGTGACCCCGGTTGACGGTACTTGGTAGTTGGACGAGATCCTTTATTCTAAGATTGTAATTTGTGGACCTGCGTTCGAAAATATCTCACTTGATGGGGGATTTTATGAGGTTAGGCATTTGTAGATCTCCAAAAGCAAAGTTTGTAAATTTCTTCTTGATCATTACTTTACCTCAAAATGTCTCCATGCGCTGATTTTCTCGACCTCCTCTTAGACGTGTCATCAGTGCTCAATAGAAGTAAAAGAGATTCCTTATTTTCAACGTCGAATACAGATGTATTACAAATTGATTTATACCAAGCCAGCAGTCACTCTGTTGTTGAGTTGCAACGGAATACGCTACAGCCAATTACATGTAAGTGTGACATCTTTTTTGAATAATTTATCATTTGCAATACAAAATTGTAACTTCATTGGCAGTGGTTTCGTGCTTTGTTTTTCACAAGATGGCTGCGACTCAAAATCACCCTATTTAATCATGCATTAAATTTGTACTAGTAGAAGATTTTGTTTTGCATTTGGAACAAAGCATCAAAACAAATTTTGAAATCTTGAACGAAGGAAAACTGCCAATAGAAAGACTTACAATCTTTGGAGATTATAAACCTGTTTATTTGATGAGCAAATGTAGTTTGCTTTTTGGAACCTCTCATTTTTGAAAAGTATTTGATTTCATAAGCGTCACTCTTATTGATAGATCTCGTTCTATAAATTTACAGGTCCCTGTTTCTTTTGCAGATGGAACAGATCAGGGTGAAATCCTGGCTTTCTAAAAAATGAAATTTGAAATGATTGTGGTCGTCTAAACATGGCAACCCGGCCGGACTAGCTCACAGGAGCAAGGCCATTCCTCCTTATAGCTCTCAAATCAATTCAGGTCGCAGTTTAAAATCAAGAAGTCTCGTTCATGCTAGAACCTGCTTGTGTTTTGCTGCAGAGCATTCTCTTATGCCGTACTACTTAAGGTATTGAAACTTGGTAAAGCAATTAGTATCTTAATGTTAGATACGCTTTTCTGTAGAGTTGACCAAGCACCTTTATTTACAGAAGTTCAGTACAAAGTTAATTTTGACCATGATTAAGACAGTGTGGAAGTAGACCTGTTTAGAGAAAGTTCAGATCAGAGAAGGAACAAATGGCTAAATGTTTAGTACACCATATAGATGCTATTGAGTATCTCGTTCTGAGATTTTATATTTTATCTATTTATCGATGCAGTTATAGAAGTTTCGTAGATTTTCTCTGTTCAGTATTTTTGTTTGAAATAAGACGATATGGACCGATGATGTGGACTTGAAAACAATGAAAGTGAGTTGAATCAAGCTTGGATTCATTTTCATCCTTATTTCCTTCAATGTTATTGAAGCAGCTCAGTTTGATTTTTGAGAATTTATAAGATATATTTATGTTTATCTGATAGTCATATACAATTTGACATTTAGAATGCCTGATATAAATTTAATTGGAGAAATCGATAAATTATTCTGTGTCGTTTTTAGTTGATCTATATTCTCTGATGGAAGTACAACAGGAATCTTATCAGATAATCATTACTTTGTGACCCCCTTAATTAGAAATGCTTATTTCAGCTGTACTACTTCACTTGATATCCTCGAATTTCAGAATGGGAGCGGCGACAAGAAAGGAGTATCTCTAATTGGATTTTTCTTATGATCGTCAAACAATTCAGTTTAGCTGACATACAAATTAGAATGATTTTATGTCAACTTAACCAGAATTTCTGAGGATTGCTAATGAATTACAAATGGCTGATTTCGTGTCACTTTCATTATCCTAAATTTTGCCCTGAAGCTGCCTATTCCCTCATGAAATTCTCGAATGTGTTGTATATTCATTAGATAGTGAAGAACATGAACACTCTCCTTTTGTTTGGCCTATAATCAACTGCCTTTCCCTCGTCGTTATCGCTGAATTCGTTCTTTTTTATTGGGAAGAACGTGAAATCCCACCTTTTATTTGGCCTATAATCAACTGCCTTTCCCTCATCTTTATCGCTGAATTCGTTGTATTTTATTGCGAAGAACGTAAAATCCCACCTTTTATTTGGCCTATAATCAACTGCCTTTCCCTCATCTTTATCGCTGAATTCGTTGTATTTTATTGGGAAGAACGTAAAATCCCGCCTTTTATTTGGCCTATAATCAACTGCCTTTCCCTCATCTTTATCGCTGAATTCGTTGTATTTTATTGGGAAGAACGTGAAATCCCACCTTTTATTTGGCCTATGGTCCATTTTATGCAGAGACGTGGCATTAGTGATCCAGTCCAAAAGTAGCCAGTGAATGGACAGATTTACAGAATTATAGTGATCTACTCGTTTAATGTGGCTCTGATTGTGGTGGCTAGGCATACAGTAGCAGACTTTTGATGTTTTAAGTTGTGTTTTAATAGGCTTGAACATTCCTTTATGATGGTTGGATTTAGCTTGCAAGTAGTCAAGTAGTCAGGGTTGTGCTGTTGGGGGCGTCACGCCCCCCCCCCACAATATTTTCAAAATTGCAAGAAAGTTTGTCAGAAGTTAGCTATGCTGCAAGAAAAATGGTCACAATATTTTCTCAGAACTCTTTTTTTCTAAATAGCAGTATTTGGTCAAATTGTCAAAACGCCCCTCCCCCCCGATGGAAAGTGCTTCAGCACACCTCTGCAAATGATGGCTGTTTTCAGGTTTTAACGAACTTCGTTGAGACGAGGGTAGCTTAAATACTCAGTGACCGTTTCATTTTATTTGTGTAAGCAAATAACTATCCTTTTGCGAACGGAGGTTATAATGCTGCAAATCATGTGATAGCTGTAGCTACTTATTCAGTTATAGAATAACTAGAATTGCTGATTTAAGGTAATTTTTCAACCAATATAGCACAAAATTGCTCAAAATGTCAACTTCAAGTTGTTTTTGACAAGTGAACACACCAAAATACCAGACTGTGTAATCATAGGTAGTACCCAGGGCTTTTGCTGAATGAATTACGGCCAGATTTTACAGAGTGTTTCCAAGCATTTTAGGTTCATCCGAAAGAATGCATTTGTAAAAGTCGGCTGTGTAACAAACAAGAGAAATTGAAGACGGATGGTGACTAACTCAAGATAACAGATAAATGAGTATAAATTTGTCCGGCGGAACTTTGTGTTTTCTATTGCAAACAAACTATTCAAAGAAGAACTTGTTACCGGGACTACCATAACAGTAAGAAGGTAAGTTAAGTATGAAGGAACTCTAAAAGTAAATAATGAATAATGAAGCCATTTTTATAGCTTTTGCAAATTTGCATTAAAAACGTACATGCATATAGCATTGATCCAATCTCAATTCGGATGCACTTCGGATTATGTGGAAAGTTAAGCGATCAATTTGAAAATAAAGCGAATACCTGGAAGGAATGTAGAAACCCTAATCCCGTCTACAAGAGTACGGCTCCACAAAACTGCACTTAGGCGTCCAGTTCATACGAAATCTGCGTAACTGTACTCATAAAAGTTCACGTAGGAAAGTAAACGTTTTTGGAACCGAACTCCTCGTGTGAGTGGAAACCCCAAGCAAACATCTTCTGGCTCTGGCCTCGTGTAAACGCAAATGGTAAGCTTTTCTGGAACCGAAAGTTTTTGGAACAGTACTCGTGCAAAAGGAGGCCCTGTTTGCACGTGAAAAAATGGAACGGTTTCTTTTTTGGAACGGATTTGGACTAAATCACGCATTCTGCAAAGTGCATGATACCACGTGTCTAGGGGGTGACGTTCCGAGCTTTTATTGGTGTTTTGCTATAGTATGTGCCCAATAAAAGCACTCTATTTTGCTATGACATCATTTTAGTTATGCAGTTTTCAAAAGTGCGTGACATACGTGATAATAATAATGTCTTGCAAATTTTACCACGGATCGAACGCAACCCATATTCAGCTCTAATTTCGAGCATCCAGAGTCAACTAAAGTCATCAGTAAGGATAAAATTAAACAGCTTTTTGTTATAAAACTTATTATTGTACAGAGGGCTTCTTTTTACAGAACAATTTGTTGATGGAATTTTCAAATAAAAGTGATATTTCAGAACAGCGTTAGTCATGCAGTGCATGACAAGCATGTCCTCTAGCTTCGCCACTGGGAGGAACGTGTAATCAATCAAAAACAACCAGTTCCCTTCCATAGTTCCATAGCTCTCATGCAAACGTGAAACGGCTCTAAATGTTTCTGGAAGTAATTACAGTGGTGGAGGAACATGTAATCAATCACAAACAACCAGTTCTGTTCCACATTTGGTGCGTGCAACAACAAAGCAAACAGGGAAAATAGCCTCGTTTGCTATCCGTTCTCTTTTGGCTCGGTTCCACGTAGTGCTGCCCGCTTGCACGGGAAACAAACAGAAATGGTCTAAATGGAAGCTTTCCTTCAGCGGAGCCAAAAGACCACGGATAGCGGTTTGAAATGGAAAAGTCGCAGTAGTTCTCGTATAAACGCAAAGGCTTATCCGTTTGGGATTGATTCCACCTGTTTGGGATTGATTCCACTTGGAACCGTTGCATTTGGCTCCCGTGTAAACGGGGTCAGAACGGAGGCCTGCCAAAATAGGTGGTGTGGAGGATGTCTCACCCCCCCATGTTTTGCCGAAGCCGTCAATAAATCATTTGGCTGGTTGGTAATCGTTTGGCTAGTGAGTTAGTATTTGGCTAGTTGATAATCACTTGGCTTGTCTATAAAAGTATGTAGGAAACATATCGTTTCCTACGATATGTACCATGTGGCCGGTACCATGGAAACGTGGCAGATACCATGGGGAAGTAGCCGATGCTAGCCGATGCGAATAACCGAATAGTAAAGTCAAAAGGTATGGACAGCCCTACTCCTAAGAGCATAGTTTTGCATGATTTTGCCCCCTCAACAGAATTATCAACCGGGAGATTTACATAACAAAATAAGGCTTTTGCCCCTCCAAAATGATTGCACAGGCAGGCTTGCTCTCCAGTTACGTGTTGGATATATGCCAATTTATCTTGCAGGAATATGCAGTCAGTAATTTTGTTCTTTGCGATTTTGGCTGTACTATTTACAAGCTGTTCATCTATGCCTGCTGAACCCAAAGGATCGAATAGAACACTCAATATCGCAAAGAAAGGTAAGGTATACATTGCATTACATGTAAAATATGAATGAAAGATACTAACAGATGAGACGTAATTGTACTTCTGATTGAAGGGCTGAGAAGCAACTTGTGAAGGTTTTGTTTCAATTCAAAAGAAGCAGAATCAATAGTAATTAAGTAAACTCTTTTAAGAAATTGCTGGGGAAAATCCTCAGTCCCCTCCACTTTCGCACTACCTTTCTAAAGGCAGTAACTTCCCACAATGTATGCCAGCATAGTTAATATGCTGCCAGTAAGAGCTATTATAGAAACTATTTGGCTGGCAAATTCAAGAAGATCAAAGCAAGAAACATGTAGAGGAGGTGCCACAGGGGGAACTAGAGGAGCATGTCCCCCCAGTTCTCTCCAACACCAGCTTTTTGCTTCAATGTCGGGAAATTCCTGGCGCCACCCTTCCGGCATGGGGTTGAATCTTCCAACGAGGGACCTGAAATGTGGTTAGCATGGTAATGTAAATGCCAAAAGTCCCCGAAAATAACGCTTTTACCTTCTGACAGGGCGCTAGCATGTTCGAATAGGGAGCTATAGCCCACCTATCCCTCCCCTCATAGACGGACTTCGCAGGGATGTAGGGGGTGCGACACCCCCAATGTTATCCCTCTATTCGGTAAATCTGGAATATTGTCTTACCATTCAGTAAATCCTGCAACATTTTTATACCATGTGGTAGCTTTTTTGGTTTGATGTTCAGTGCAGGGTTGAAACAATCAAGATTAGCAAGTTCAGTTTTGTTATCAGATTTCCTCTCAAGTTCGAAATGAGCTTCAAAGTCATCAATATTTGAAATTTTATAAGGGGCATTACCTTATAGCAGTGGTTGGGGACCTATGGCTCTTGAGCCGAATGTGGCTCTTTTGATGACTGCATCTGGCTCTCAGTCTCGCAGACAAATCTTAAAAGGCATTTCTTTAATTGATTTTGAAACAGGGAATGCCTCAAAAACTGCTTTCCAGAGTTATCGTTGTGTTGCCTTCAGGTACAATATTAGCTCTACAGAGCATTGGTCAATGCAGTGTCGAGTCTGACTATTTTTGCGGTTCAATGTGACACCAATATCTAATTTTATGGCTCTGGTGAAAATGCATTTTGAGAATGCAAATATGAGAATTTCATAGCTCTCACGACCAAAAAGCTTCCCGACTCCTGCCTTTTAGCTTGCGGGAACTATTTGGTCACTCGAATAGTGCCTGCATTAACAAGAGAAAACGGTGCCTCGCGAAGGTGCTCAGTGGCTAGACCTCTCCCCTTCGATGCTTCTTTTCACATGTTCTCTTCATACGATCCTTCTTCATTACTTACCAGACACACATCAAATGTAGCTATCGCTACAGCTAGCAAACGAACGCAAGGGCACCGAGCTGCAATGCCCAGTAACATTACCAAAGGAAGTGCTTATTGAAGTAGAGCTCTTGGCTCCGATTGATCTTGTATCTGGCAGAATAGATATGTCAAGTTTTCTATAATTTCGATTTTTTGTTGTATAAAACAGGGAAATTTCTGTGAATACCCAAGCAAATATTTCTAGCTTCTGGAAAAGGAATTCATTTACAAGCTTGGGTTCCAAACTCTAGCAATGACGCAACTGATAAATATGAAAGAGATATTGTTGTTGAATATTCCAATTATGAAGAAGCATCAAGTCAATTTGAAACAAAAATGGATAGCAGAGATAAGGGTTAAGGCTACTGGACCAACCAATTCAATAAGATTCCGATGAGAACATATATTTCTTCTCTTACCTTAAAATCAATGATGAGTGTTCCAGAGGGTATGAGCTCAAAAAAATTTCGCTTGCTCTGCTCGCGTGTTCAGAACCTGCTTCCTCTGCGTGAATATAGCCCTTAACTTACAGTTTATAACATTTACAAGTTGGCACACACTTAAAGGGATATTAGCTTTTACCTACAACTGACGTACATCCATTCTTTGTACTGTTGCATGATATGCTGTTTGCCATGTATACTAAAAAAGCCAGGCCGCCAATTCGGTAGTTCAAAGTTTCAACTGCCTATTCCCCTCCCAACAATCGTCTCTTAAATCCGTCCCTGGCTCCCCTACCGTAATCCCTGCTTATAACTGAATTCTTAGCTTATTTAAAGGACTACCAATGTAAAGGGCACAGATTCTATATCAAACAGTTCTATATAATTAGGCTATCACGTATTCTTCATTGGGTGAGGTCACAAAATGTTTTAGCACACAATAGAAGCTTTACACTCTCTCATGCAAAAGCACTTTTAGGTGGAAAGATTGACTTCATATTGGTCTTTGTTATGGAAAAGATGTTCTTAAGCGTAGAAACTCAATGTGTTCACCTTGTAATGTTCATTAAAATTGCACTGTATCATCAGCGTAGGAGAAGGTTAGCAGGGGGAGGCTGCAGCCCCCTTTAGTGGGGGAGAAATCCGTTATATTGGGGCAATTTTCCTTAAAGAAAAGTAGGAACTTTGGTGCAACTATTCTGACTGCTCTCCAGATTGCTATACTCATTCGGGCAGAAATGTTGCAGCCCCTAAATTTGGAGTCCTCTTAAGCATATGCACTGTATCATCAGTCTTTCTAAATTTAACTCACTTCATATTATATATTCATTTACAGGGAAGTGCCGAATGTTGGATGGGGTGAAAATAAAAGACGGGGAGTGGAAGGTGGTCAACAACTGTACCCGTAACTGCACGTGCACAATATCTGAAGTCGCTAAAGTGCTCACGTGTGCTCATTGGTGCCAAGTGAAATTAAAGGTTTGCAGAGAGGGAGATATAATGAGTCAGACTAAATACTTCGAATTTGTGGGAAAAACTGGTTGTAGAAGATGTGAGACAGAAGCTTGTGATGCAATTAGTAAGTGAACACTTGACTGCATAAACGATCTCTTTTGAAAGTTTCACGAAAAAGTATTGTTATCTTATTAAATAAGAGAGATATTAGAACCATAAAATACCCAAAGTTTCTTATGGGAACGGCCATAGAAAGACGGTACCTCATTGTTGCTTTGGTGAAATAAATTATAAACCAATCATGACAGATTTTCTCTTCACATAATAATGCATCAATAGCCATGTACTTTTTAAGTTATAAATGTCAATATTTTTGCACTTTTCCTGGTTGCAAGCTATATTTACATTCGAGCAATCTTCCTTTTTTCTAGTTCCAGCAAATCAAAATTCGTCAATCGGAGTTACATCAACTGCATACAGATTTGAGGAGATGGTTGAAATCTTTGAAGAGCCTATTAAATCCTCCAAGAAATCAAAGAAAGAAAAGAAAGGAAACAAATAGAAGAAGCTCTGGAGCTCAAATAGCAGGGATAGTTTTGTGAGCTGAAGAGACTATTGCTTGTAGTTTTGGGGAATCTACAAAAACTTCCTTGTATAAACATAGCTTCATTTCAGCTCAAACTATAGTTTCATGTAGTTCATGTCAAGCTTCGTGTCTCTATCGTGTCGTAGCACTTTATCGTGTCTTCAAGCCCTCTATCGTGTCTTCAAGCCCTCTATCGTGTCGTACAATCCTTCTCTTTATCATGCCATCATACCAATAGCACTGAATGGTCAAACTAATTGCATCTCCCCAACAGTGGTGCCGTGGCCGGGAGGGGGCAGAGGGGGCCATTGCCCTTCTGGAGAGAAGTTGTCGAGAGAACTGAAACAAGGTTTCTTTCATAAATCAGTTCCTTTTCTAGAGTATATTCGATAAATTGTTAGTGTAAGCATCATATGGCTTCACGTGTTGAAGAAGATGAAAGCGAGATGACAAATCATTGAGCACGAAATCTAGCCAGAATTATGGCACCATTGTCAAATATGAGAATGTGCATTTAAGTCACCGTGAGATTGTTAACCCTCCCGAATTTCCATTGTCGATGAATGCGAATTCGGCCTTAGGCACAGCTGCGATTTTGTAAATATTCAAAAATTGCAAAATCTTAAAAATCCAGAAAATCTTTGAGATATAAAAGTCTTTCAAATCTTCCAAATGTGTATCTGGAAACATAAAAGACCTCGTAAAGGTTTAGCATAGCTAGCAGAGGTACAAACATGATAAGAGTAGGCTGATGCAATAATCCAAGGATTGAATACTTTTTTGCATTTTAAAGCAACAATAATAGCTTGGTTGACAACACATAGTTGCATATTCTGTAATGCAAAATTCATCAAACTTTTTGAAAATAAATAGAAATGAACACGTTTGAAAAATGCCTGCGAAAGTTAAAACAACGTTTTAGAAAAACGGAGGACACATACAGAGAAATAGCAATGGATATTAAGCTCAACTTTGATATAATTGCAAGAAAAGATGCATTTCAAAAAATGTCTCTGTAACATAGCAAAAGAGCTATAATTCCCCATCCCACGTAACAGTTAGTAGCAAAAATGACCATACCCCCTCACCTCTCGGGTGTTGCGCAATTTTTTGAAAGGACCCAAATGGTTGTTTTATGATACTAGCAAACTTTATCGAGATGAAAGTATCTTAAATGTTCAGTGAAAGTCTCTAACTTTTTGCTGAGCCTCAAGATCTTAAAATTTTTCCTGTTTTGAGCCCAAGATTATTCTTAGGGGCATTCTAATATTACTTCAAGCAAGAGGGGTAGGAGTGTTTTTTGATTTTTGTGAAAAAGTGTGACAAGGGGTGGGTGGGTTGTTTTTGCAGTGTGATGTCACATTTTTTATGCAACTTAATATTCAGCACATTATGGATCATAATTGCAAGTTTGGCCCTTTTTTAGAAGTAATTTGGCTTCACGCCGAAAAATAATCTGGCAATCTTTTTTTGATGTCATTTTGAGTCCATAAAAGACATAGACACATTATAACGAAAGCAGAAAAATATCTTATTGAAATTCATAATGTGACATCTCACAATGAGGGTTGGTGGGTAGTTTTGAATTTGTGACAAAGTGTGACAGGGGTAGTTGGGTGTCTAAAAATGTCAAAATTAGTGTAACATAATTTGTGAATGGCCCTTCAAGTGTCAAAAGTGTAACTTCATCTGAAAATGAAAGGAATATATTCAAATCCTTGTTGATGTCTTACTTCATCAAAAAACAAAGCATAAGTAGAAAAAATGATAAATGTTATAAAGATAATTCCATGCACCGTCGGCACTTCATAAAATCCGCCAAAGATTCTCGGACACCGCTCACTATCGGTGCTTTGACAGCTCTAGTCCCCTCTGCAATTTTTTCTGGCGCTATCACTGTTTATTGAGAGAAAGAAATCACTGGAATTGTTGATTTGGGGTATGATTTCGCAACCAACATGGCATAGAAGTGCTCACTGAGCACTATAGACTTTAGAAGAGCTTTCTGACTAGTGAACAGGGGCGTCGTGGGACCAAAATTTTAGGGGGGGCCAAGATCCAAAATTTTCCGACAAAACTTTTTTGAAGAAAATTTTGAAAAATAGAAATGTTCGCATTTAACATCGTTTTTTGCGCACAAGACACACCCACCGACAAGAGCTTACGTAAAATTCTTTGTGAAATTTTAAAATTTAAGTAAAAGGTTACAGCTGACCTGTA
>WIPJ01067665.1:283403-326679 GCA_018155075.1 Cassiopea andromeda
CATATTGCCACTTAATTACTGTTATAATAACAGCAATAATATAATGGGATAAAGACGCAAAAAGGCAAAATGGAAGTCATCAGACTGAAACTGATGTGATGTCTGTACAAAAATCTAGCTTTTAAAAATTGGAAGTAAAGATCTCAACTTTTCCGACAAGATCAGCTTTTTCCGACAATTTCCGACAAATTTGGTTGCAGGGGGGCCGTGGCCCCCCTGGCCCCCCCGGCCACGACGCTTCTGCTAGTGAATAGACCGTAGTATAAGAAAACGTTGGTATATTTAGTACTCAGGGCTCTTTTTAGGTGAAATACGCTAAAAGCTAATGCACTGCTGCCAAGCATTTCTGGTTTCGTCCGAAAATATGCATTTGTAAAAGCGGACTGCGTAGCAAACAAGAGAAATTGAAGCAGGTGGCTTTTTCGAGACAATAGATAATAAAGTTCTCTAGCGCAACATGATGTTGTGTGTTGCAAACAAGCCATTCATAAAAAAGCTCACTACGGAGAATACCACAAGAGTAAAAAGGTAAGTAAAGTAGTGAGGAACTTTACAACGAACAAATTGAGCCGTTTTTAGCACTGTTCAGAAGCCCCGCCATGACATTCAGTATCTTGTTTTCAAACATGGATAACCAAAAAACTGAATGTTGGGAATACTATCAAATAAGCAATACTTCTCAACTTTTGCACTCTGATGTACTTCTACGAATTCAAAATCAGTAAATATCTTTAGAATGAAAGAGACGCATGCCTTTCTTTTATATGCAATGATAAGGAACGAGTAGTATTCTTAGGACTTGGGCAACAATGATGACATTGAATTACGGGTCCAACGATAATGTTGTTCCTTGCATGACATTCGATATCTGAAGCTGTAGTTGCTATTTTTATTCTCTTCAGAGATGTGGTAAATTGTGAGAGTACTATAACCTTGTATTCCATGTATGTTAGATATGAATCAAGTGAACTTATAATGTTAAGCATTGATGTAGGGACCGGGAGCACAGGGGATGTGCCTCCCAATTTAAGACTAGTTTTTATGTCAAGTACCCCTTTTCAACTTAGTAAGTTGCCATCTTTGCTTGCGAGGACGCTCCTGAACACCTGCACCCTCACCTTTTGAATGCTTCATACATCAAATATATAATGGTTATTAGAATGCCAAATACCTCTGGACATGTGCCAATTTGTCTTCCAGGGATATGCTGTCAATAATTTTGGTCTTGGTTGTTTTGGCTGTCCCATTGACAAGCTGTTTGCCTATGCATGCTGGACCCAAAGAATCGAATAAAACACTACATGTGTCAAAAAAGGGCAGTGGTAAGGCTTATGCTTAGAGGGGATTTCTAGAAGAGCTCAGGGGTCAGACCCCCTTGTTGACATTCTTGTTCATTTTGGGGGGCTCAGTCCCCTAAATTTTTGTATTAACCTTCATTTTCAAAGAGCACAAACCTTGCTCCCATTGCTCTGTATTGTATCGCTATGCTTTCTTTCCTTACTGCTATATGTTAATTGAGATGTTTCTAGATGTTGGCTATATTGTACCAGTATTAGACTAAATCATCATGTATCCATCTTTGAAAATATAGGCGTGGCTGCAAATAGGCCACACTATTTTTATGACATTGCACTAGAGCCCCCTTGCGAAAATTCCTAGATATCACCCCTGCTTATACTACATTGTAAGTGGGATCTACAAATGAGAGAAACTAACAGGGGGTTAATGTACTTCGGATTAAGAGTTCTGAGAAGTAACTTATAAATCAATGTTAGTTAAAAGATATCTCTCAGAAAATTGTCTTTGACTAAATTATTATGTCTCCACTTTTGAAGCTTTGAAAATACGGGTGTGGTGGCAAATGAGCCACAGAAATTTTATGACATTGCCCTTAGACTGCCCATTTTAAATATTCTAGAAGTCACCCCTGTTTTGAACTCTCTAGTTGAATGTTTAAAAAAGCCAATGTGAAGTTACTCTTACCACCTAAACGTATATCTTAGAGGCGTGGTGGGAAATTTATTTGACCGGGAGATGCTAGCTTCTAGGGGTCCGGCATTCGGTGGGCCACCACTCCGAAAAGTTTAAGATTCAGCCAAAAGCGAAAGCATGTTTTACTTTGCCCATCTTTTATGTAACTAATGCCACTGGATAAAGGTAATATAATCAAAAATGTATCTTTAGCGCAATTTCTATATTAGCGTTTAATTTTAGAATTTTCATCCTTAACATTAGCCTTTCTTGACACCAACTAGGCAGGGACACCAGAGGACGGGGTCAAGGGGGTGCCAGCGCCCCTTGCCCTTGAAGACCTGGTGCAAGGAGGGGCAAAAGTACTCTTCTTATGCTGTCTACAGGCCCGACCTCCTTCTATCCATAAGGATTTATCAGCTGTCAGGAAATGTAACAATGGCTGGGAGAATGCTGAATGTTTATACAAAGTAACCCGTATGTTAGAATTTTGACGTCATTATGACGTCACTATTAGTGCTAGTGCCCTTCTCCAAACTTCTGCCCCCCTGACCTACTGTTGCTCCGGCATCCCTGCAATTAGGAATGCAATTATGAAGAACAGTTTTACTCCATATCATATGTTCACTTACAGGGGAGTGTATACTGTTGAATGGGATGAAAATTAAGGCCGGAGAATGGAAAGTGGTTGAAAACTGCACACTAAAATGTTCTTGTCAGAAATCCAAAGGCGTTGAAGTGCTAACGTGTGATGACTGGTGTAATGTAAAACTAAAAGTTTGCAGAGAGGGAGATGTATTGAGTCAGACTAAATACTACGAATTTGTGGGGAAAACTGGCTGTAGAAGATGCGAGACAGAAGCTTGTGATGCACTTAGTAAGTGAGCACTAAAATTTCTTACGTAAACAACCCTCGAAAGTTTTAGGGTGCCTCAATGTCTCTTCAATGTAATAAAGCTTTAAGGAAGTATGAAGATTTTTTCTCCTCACAATGCAGCAATAGGCATGCATTTTTAAGTCATGATGGATGGCGATAATCGGGGTGCTTTGGAAGGCTAGAGTACTCCCAAAAATTTCACGGAGCTCTCCTATCGACACTTCTTTTCCTGAAGATTCCTATGCATGTTTGGCACTTTACTACCTGTTTTTCTCTTCTAGGTCAGTTTGAAGTGGGTGATCTGCTAAAATTTTCTCGCTTCCTCACTTTCGACACTTTCTGGCCGCCAACCATTAAGCCATGTCCAAATGTCTGAATCTTCATTGATTGCAAATTACTTTTGAATCTTCCCTGATCTTCCCTGATTGTTTGAATCTCCCCTGATTGCAAATTATCTTTATAACCATTTAGTCTTCGTTACTTTCTAGTTCCAGAAAATCGCAATTCATCAATAGAAGTTTCATCAAGTGTTAACAAGACACACAGATTCCAAGGGATGTATGAAATCTTGGAAGAAACTATTATGGTCTTCAAGAAACCAAAGGAACAATCGAAGATCTCAGATTAGAGCACCAGTAGTGGGAATAGCTTTGTGAGCTAAAGAGACTTTTGTGTGTAATTTAGAAGGGAATCTACAAACAGTTTACTTGTATAAACATTTGCTATGAAGTACTCCAAAAGAAGAACATTAAACTTTAATCAAGCCTCAACTTTACCTCGGCTTTAACTGTAGTCGATATTATGCTTATCGTGTCACTCTTGCATCATTCCAACACACCAATATTGATCTTTCAAACTACTCGCATCTCTCAATATTAGACCAAATGATTCCCGTAATTTTCAGACATAGTGGCATCAAGAAATTATTTGTGTCCAGAAAAGTCACGGCTCCACGCTTATGAGTCGGAGGAAGGTTCTTTATGTTTATACTAGTCTTGAAGAAGGCCTAGACATTATTTACAAAATCTGGCTTTGGTGAAGATTTTGATGCATGCAAATAGGACGATTTGGCATTGGGAAAATTGAGGGGCAACATAGGAAGCTTCACTTTGATTTTTTATTGTGAGGGCGGCTGTACGTAAAGATGTGGCTCGCAGGCACCTTGCATGGTTTTTACCCCCAGCAGCGTTATTACCTTAGAGATTTATATAGCAAAATAAGGCTTTTGCTCCTCCAGAGTGATAGTACAGGCAGATTTTGCCTGGCCAGGGCATTTCCTCCAGTTACGTGCTGGGGCTGCCGGAGGAAAGCTTGAATTTTTCTAGACTCTGAAGTCATTTTCAATTTTCTATCACCAACCAAATTGCATCTATGTTGCAAGAAGCCAGAAACACAGCAACATGGCACATACAACCTAAAATACATAATCAATAAAAACATTGGAAAACTAAGATGAGAGCCCAAATTCAAGGATACCATTTTGGCTTCCCGTTGGAATGCAGACCTAGCGACATTTCATGACGTCAAATTAATTTTTGAATTTAGCATATAGATGGAGAATCAACAGCCAAAGTTCATTAGCACTTGATTGCAGAAGAGGTTTAAATGTAAGCTCATACAAAGTTTGAAGAGAAGTGTAACTATTAAGACAGATGCAAAATTGCTTTGACATGTTAGGATTTATGATCTAGAAAATGGCAAGTAAAGAGTGGAAAATTCTTGTACTGGTAAGTGAATGCAGACGTTCTCCGTTGACATTACTTAGCCTGGCGAAAGAAACATTTGATATGTACAATAAGATTATGTGCACACTTTATTCTAATAATAGGGCAATAGCTTCCTTATACAGTATTAATGCAGTGTGGGATATTCCAAAGTAAATCAATTTCAAAACTGTTCTCAATTCCTAATAAATGTCAAGCGTTTTCATTTCCATTACATGAGTCGCATTGTCCCCCATCTTTTGAAGAACTAACACAAATCATTCTCATCAAATGGAAGTCAGCTAAAGGCCGTAAGTTTTCAAGTACAGTAACACCCAGCCCAGCAAACAGGAAGCTACTTTTCTAAAAAGTAGACTGACTAGCTTCTTACAAAGGTGGCTCTTATGATATTTTCAAGGTGGGGTTCTTATCGTAAGGGCACTGACAACTATGATGAATAGAACAATTATAAACAGATTTGTGTTTGCAAAACAATGAAAATGAAATTGAGAATTCGAAAATCTCAAGCTCAATCTAACATACTATACCATCTTATAAGAAGATGGAGAGAAATCAGTCTTTACTACAGCATGAAAAAGCGGTAACATTCTTTTGACATACTGAAAGCTTCTTTCCCCTGATACTCGTCAAAAGTATGAAACGTCGGATAGTGACCGAAGGGTTAACCGAAATATATAGCCAGATGCGGTTTCATGTGATAGGATGCGTCTAATTGGCCCCAAGAGTGACCAATTAGTCTGTCTGTTTTTGGTTTTGGTCTTTGGGTATATTTTTCAAAAAATCAGTTTGTAGGTTCTTGTTTTTCTATCTTCTTGTTTGCGGAGTTTTACTGCATATCTTGTCATACATAATGGAAGTTTCTGTTCACTTTTCTCCTTCACAGCAAAATGAAGAAGAATATCTTGTTGATCAGCAGATGAAATTTGTAGCCAGCGAGTGCCAAAGGATGTTTTCTAGGATCGGTATAAAGCTTTGCAGCATTTACTGATATTCCATTTTAATGTCAAATCTCAATGAACAATAAAGCTTAACTTAAGCAATAATTTCATCAGAATAGCACTTTACATTAATATTTGTTGTAAGTGTGCTGCATATTATTGCATAGGAACTATGGACCTTTTAATAATCCTTGTTTTGTTTACTATATTTAATTAACCTCGTTTTGCTATGTTTGATTGACCTCGTTGAGAGGGAAATGGCTGAACTTGAATGAGTTGTTGTTTTATACACTGTTTCACATATCATCAGGGGTGGCTCCAGGATTTTTCCGATAAGGGGGCTGACTCCTCCGACGAGGGGGCTAAAATACGGCTAATAAAGTACTATAAATGGCAAAATTCTCCGAAAAAATAGTTTTTCACCTTCCGGCGGGGGACTAGGATGTTCCAACGGAGGATATAGCGCCCCTAGCCATCCCCTAGCGCCAGCCCTGCATATCGTTCATTATCACTCATGGACTTCTTTTGGCTGTACAATGTCGCTAGTGGTCGAAATGTGCTGCGATGGTAATTTGCCAGACAATACTGTTGAAACCATTTGATCGTACACTCACTAATGAAAATTTTACGTATTAAACAAAACTGCTAAGCTCGTTAAATGTAGAACACATAGATTATATAATTCTTTCTGTTGCAGATGATTTACTTTTAAACATTGATAAGTTGATAAATGTCAATCACCCTACATTTCATGCGAGGGTAAAGGCCAACTTAGCGAAATCCAACTACAGGCAGTTCTGTTTTCGAATGGCAAGTACACGAATTTTCACAATTCCTCTTAAACATGTCCACATTGCTGCTTTTTTAATTATTTTTATCTAAATGAGTGTCTGTTGGGGAGCAAGGTGGTTAATTTTTAAAGAAAGCAAGGCCTATTTTGGAGTGATCTTGGCCACACTTTGTGATCTTGGACATTTTGAGTATGGTCGTGGAGATTTAAAATTGTGGTCAACTTTCCCACTTTTCCATGCTTCTTATTTCACAGAAGTCTTTCTGTGCCTTGGTCTGCATGTAGTCTATGTAAATTTCGAGAAAAGTACTACTTGTGCTTCTATGAGGGGTCAACAACGAAATGCTCCTAATTGAATTTTGGATTGTTGGAAGGGCGTGATCTCCCAAGAAGCTCATGTAGGGAGTTGTCAAATTTCCGCTAGCAGTGGTAGTTGCATCCTTGGAAGAGGATAGCTGAATCGCACAAATTTTTCGACCCAAGTTGACGTCCCAAAAGTGATTCCTAAACGGAGTTTAAGAAGCAGGTGCTCTATTTTGCAGATAAAGAAACTGGCTCTGGAAATCATTGAAATGGTACATGCAGTTTTAGCACAGGTATTTTTGATATAACAATTCTTTTCTGACAGGGGTGGCCTAAATTCTCTAGACCTAGATTTTGCCGACTATTGATGTACTGCAAATCTGCTGACAAGCTGCATTTGGAGGGGGTAGAGCACCCCTGCACACCCCTATGGCTACACGCCTGACTACTGAGAGAAATTTGCAATAGGCTATATAATTCTCTGTACAACAATTCAAAACAATAACAAGGAATTAATTAATCAATGAAGTTCACTATAGATTCATTTGATAGCCATCATTATCCTTTACTTTCATAGCTTGTCTTGATCCATTATAACATCAATGCCAATTGAAATTTTCATTCAAAATTGTTGGGTTACTTTCTAGCTTTTAGTTTGATTTATTTAACGAGTGAAAATTGCAATCCATGACTTGAATGAAAAATAGCAGACAGCCAATAAAAAGTTTCACCATTTCCTTACAATTTAAAAGTGTACTGAGTAAACGTGAACTTGGTAGCTTACCTCTGATCTTGCAAAAAGACATGTATAAAGTTTGAGCATCTGCAATAAAAGTCTTTCAAAATCTTCGGTAGGGTTGCATTAACATTGCTCTGTTTCGTAATTCTAGGTCTATGAAAAACCGCTAAAAACCTGGCTTGAAAGGATTGATCATGGAGTGAATAATGTTTTATGGATAATAAGTGAATATTTCCAAGATCTGGTGAAACTGGTGAGTGAGAACGTCTTAGGCACATTTCTTTAATTTGAATATTTTAAAATAAGGACTAATGAGTTCCATTTGGATTCGAGACGGCCAAAGATAAGAAGCTTCATTTATTGCGAAGATATTCTTAGCTTTTAAGCTATAACTTCATCTAATGCATACACACGTTTTTTGTTTATAAGGAAAAGTTCGCAAGAAAGTGGGGCTCAAATGGCCGAAATCTTAATAAAATCGTAAGGCTCAATTTCCAAAGTTAAGCGTTTTCATTGGCCAAAAATCGACATTATTGCATTCAGAATGTTAAAAAGAGAAATAAAATTCGAGTATATAAGATTGACAAAGAAAAGGTAACCCATTCTAGCCAGTTTATTCCAGTAAAAGTTAAGAAAAAATTTTAAGAACATCTTAGGCTCAATTTCGTGAAAAGCTAAGAAATTGAGGCTTAGGCAAAATGGTGGTTCTTATAGAAAAATGTGTAGGCCTACTTCTTAAATACATCCAGAATATCACGATTTCTCACATTGATTAGTCTTGGATAAAAGTCAGGTGTTGTGAAAAATCTGGAATTATGGCCAGTACCGTGCAACTAGGGGAGTCCTGGGGGTCTAGACCCCTGCCCTTTTCAGCAAATGAACAGAAGTGCCCTTTTTGTAGTACCCTCTCTATATCACAAAAGTCGTTTTGCTAGGAAGAAAAAGGCTTGATTCTGAAGATTTTCTGGGGGCTTCGCGCCCAGCCCCCTTTTCCTCTCCTGCATCATAAGATTTAGCAATATGAATCATTGGTCTTCAGAGCAATTATATCTGTAAACCTCCTACAGTATTTCCTCCACTAATTTCTCTCAAAAACAGTAGTCATTGACTGCATCTTTTTCTAAAGTTTTGATGTGCCCTTTTTCATGGACTCCTAGTTGCGCGCCTGCATGACGAGTAATGAAATAACATTAGGGGCACTTGCTTTTTGCATGAAACGCTGGTTTCCCCGGCAATTCTTTATTTGTCTTCTAGTAAAGTAATAAAAACATTACTAGAGAGGGAAATCAAACCCTAAAATCTATCTTTAGCAGTGACCTATAGTGTAGCAGAATTGAAAATGAGTGAAAATACAACATTTTGGTATAAATTTCATCAAAACTGTGACATGACAAATTCCATATAATATTTCTTCTAGGAAGAAAATGATGATTCAAGGAAAACTGAGAAGAGGCAAAAGCTTGACCAAGATATTGCGCATAATATTAGCAGATATTCAGGACATCTTGACGAAGCAAAACGAGAAATACACGCCAGAGTTCGAAACTACCAGTTGCGATCTGGTCAACGCGTCGAAAAGCATATGCTGAATTTGGGCCAAGCAGGCTCTCCTGAGTCTGCATATGAGCAACGTCGAAGTGACAAAAGAACAAGCCAAACCGGCAAAAAGCACGAGGGAAAAATGCAAAATGGAGAACATACCGCTAGCATCATCAGCAAACGAAACGTTCTAAATGATGGTTTTGCAGATGATACTGATCTTCAAGATTTCAGATACATGGGTTACACCAATACTGCATGTCAACGATCATCTACATATAATTTCGTTTCAGACAGCAGAAGAACTAAGCGACATTACTATGAGAGCAAGAGTGATCAAATCTCTACATACAAGAAGGCAAAAGTCAATTCATGTATAGGTTCAACTTCAACAATTCCCTAAATAACAAGTTACAAATCAAAAGACAATTTGCTAATTTACCAAGCTGGGTAAAAAAATGCAAAATATTTAAATGAAATTACATATCAAAACAACACCTAAATTTATACATAAACATATGTCTTTTCACATATTGGAAATTGAGTAATGTAACTAAATGTTAGAGAATTGAATTAATAGATTATTTAGTAACTGTATATCTATTATTAAATGAGTTTGTCTAAGCATTTCATAAATAAACTTTTATAATGGCTCTGAAAGGAGAGAGAAATAAGTAACAAGAGCTTCACATTAACCAGTAAGCATGGCTAATAGCCTGATTAAAAATAATACCTATATCACAGTCCTCAATATCTTGACCTTGCATAAGGTTATTTCAATGTCTATGCTATTACTGACAATTCCATGTCATACTATTTTGATGAAAAGCATAAGTGAAAAAGTCATTAACTTCTCATGATACTTCCAATAAATTGCAACACTAATACTAAACACTGAATCATAAAAAACCATTAAAACATATTTCCTATAATTATGGAACTAATTGCAGCATCAAAGAGCTATACTTAAAGCAAGGAACTGTAAGACAAAGTTGCTGAATATACATAATACTCTAGGTAATACTTTGGTGACAATACTGGATTTTTATAGAGGGAGACCTTACAAAGATATTGAGCTTTTTTGTTAATTCAGTTGCAAATAACAAGGGAAATGAAAATTGAGATACAATATCAATCCAGCAGCAAGAGTTCTATTTACTTATGTGAATAAAAGAACCTTTCCATTCCATTGTCTCTCTTTTACTAGAAATTTCTAACAATTACTTATACATCAATATAAACCAACCTAGAAAATCAGAATAATACTTTCTCTAATGAAGGCCAGGGACAGGAGAAGGTGTATGATTTCGGGGTGTAGTAGATGAAGGCCGTGAGCTTTGTCCTGATCTGGGTTTAGGCATTTTAACTAAGATGCTACATATTTCCTTTTTTTCATCATAATTCTTCCAAAGTTCATACAAAGCAAGCAGTTTTTGGGTGATCTCCATAACTTTCTCCATATCTACATTAAGCTCAGCAAACCACTGTTCACAATCTTTTTGCTGTGAAACACAAGCCATGTAAATTGCGGTTAGTGACAGTAAATATGGTGGATACATAAGGCAGGCATCTGTACGCAAGCTATCATTGACAATGCGCCAGGCAATTGGCAACAAAGCATCCTCTTGTCCCATATCAGCAAGATATTTTGTGAGTGATCGATATGGGTGAAAAACAATCAAAGAACAATCCATGGCCTCTAAAATATAGAATTCACATTCCCAAATCTGTAAAATAAACATTATTTTTGGGTGAAAACATGATATGAAAGAATGAAATAAACTAGAATATCATTTCAGTAATAATAAATACGGGAGATATAATTATCTCACTGAATCATAGCAGTTGTTATATCATGGGTAGAGATAGGCAAAATTGACCACAAGCTACCTGATGCTGTCAGTCAAATGTAATTTTTTGATCATACAAATTGTGGAAACAAGTCTCACAATGACAGAATCCCAACTAATCAGCCCTTCATGCTAAATTGTGCATTGGTCTTGCTTTTTGAAGTGTATTGACCTTGCTTCCTAAGTGTTTTACATTGCATAGCTATGGTCAAATTCACACTTCTGCATGGCTAATAAGATCGTTCTAACTGCCGGCTACATGACATCATGGTATCATGTCAAAACTAGATCACCCTGTCTACATTGTTGGAAATATAGGCCTGGTAGCAAATAGACTACACTAATTCTGTGCTGCTGCACCTAGAGTTCCCCTTGTTAACACTGCTAGAAATCACCACTGTATGCTTGGAATTAAATATACCTGATTAATTCTGTATGGGTACTCTTGAACTGTTGGAAAAGCAAAAGCAAATTTGCTCTTGAGTACAGTGGTACAAGCATTAATCAACTTGGCATTTGTAATGACTCCACACTCTTCTACCTTCGCAGAGAGAAATAAACAGGTGGGCACGAGCAGAAGTGGGTCAACACATTTTAGTGAATTTCTTGCATAAAATCTTCGGAAGTATATCGTTCCAGTAGCAATGACTTGTTGCCGAAGCTTCAATTGTTCACCTAATGACTGGATGAAGCGACAAAAGAAAATCATTAATTTCTGGTATTCTTCACTAGTTAGGTGTTTTAGGTCTTGCTGCCTGTCCATTAATATTTCTTCTGCTGTAAGTATCCATTGGTGATAATGAGATGAGAGCCAAAAATTTCCTGCCATCTATCGAGGGCTGTGGCAGTACAAATCTCATTTATTTCTTTATTTCGTCGTGAAATATGGCAGCTTTAAGTCATTAGCTTCAGCACCAGCATGATAATTGTTTATCCAGCATCCCTACGAAGGAGCCAGGGACTTCTACGGAGGAGTATGTTATACCACCTTGATCGCGCTTAAGGAGGGACATAAAAAGAAGAACAGTCACTGAGAACAATGCTCTGACAGTAGAAATTAAGAAGAAAAAGTAAGCTGGAAAAAGCCATTTCTGCAAGTGAACTTCTTCTGCAATTCCTTGCTATTTTGCGGTGAGTATGTATCATACATATGTATCCTGAACTGCACCATCATTTGTTTTGTGATTTTTGTTTCGCCTTATTCACTAGATCTCATATGGCTTTATGAGGTAGTCTGGCACTTCACTCCAATGCTTCGTGTTTCCAGCGGAAAGATCACTATTGGCACTTTTTAATGACTCTAAGAATCTCGATTGTGTAATTTCCGCACTATTTACACTGACGTATCCCAAATGTTAAACGTTTGAGAGGACCATTACCCGTTTAGCGGGAAAACAGCCAGTTTTACCAAGGTCCTCTCAAACGTTTTAAATTTGGGATACTTCAGCGTTAGCCTTGACCTAGGTCAGCCATTCAGTGGTCCTAAGTCACAAATTAACTTTGTCGAATTTACGTAAACTATATTCCAATAGGAAGATCACTGCAATTGGATGTTGATGATTTTTTCTTACAAGAGTTGGGTAGACGATTGAAGCAGTATTTCCCCGGTCTGCAGAGTATGGCATTTTTGGGCGAGATCTCCAGTGTGCCAAGGCAAATTGCCCGGTGTGCTGGCGTGCACAAGCAAATAATCTTGTGTGTTGGTGTGCACCAACCAACTTGGTTTGGGTTCCATCCCATTTCCCAAGCTAAATACCCAAGACATTACAGACTGCAATTGTTTTCATAGCTGTCCATGCCATACGCTGTGTACAGAGGTAGATTGGCAATAGGGAGAGGTTAGAGTCTCTCCAAAATTGTGTTATCTTGCAATTTCCTGTTGGCTGTGGCAACATTCTTCCAATTCAATTGATTTGTGTTACCTTGACATGAATGAGACTCCAGCATGAGCTGTACATGGAATAAATTTAGGTGTAAAGACCATTATAGGTTTTGAAAAAGGCATTCTAGAAGAAACAACTAGGACCATGCCCATATGTGCTACTTGCATTGGCCACACCCAGAGAGTACCTGGTGTGCAGGAGCTTAAGGGCAAAAAATATCTCCAGGGTTTACATGCCATAGTCTGCAGACAGGGTATTTGCATTTATAGACAACATCATCAAAGTATTTTTCTACATACACATAGATGTTAATTGTAAGCACAGAGATCAATAAAAATGGGGCATGTCCTGTGCAAGCACACAAGATTTTATGCACACTTTGTGCACAAGTCATACAAAAATGGAGCTCTTTGTGCACAAATGTCTCCATGGAATGCATTTGTTCACAAACATTTTTCCAAATTTCTGCTTTAGAAAAAGCTAAAAGTAAGCTAATACTTAAAATCAAGTTGCAAATTTTTACAAATGGAAAATCTGTGCTTTGCTGGGTTTACAAGTTCACAACTGGTCATCACAACAAAAAGCGGAGTGAAACTTTAGCATACCAAAATCTATTATATAAACAGATGATACCTTTTTGCACAGAGCCATAACCTTTTTCTGCACAGCTTTGTACACAGAAAAAATCATTATGTGCACAGTCCTGTGTAGAGAGAACAAAGATTCTGTACTGGCTGCTTGTGTACACAACAATGGCTGCTGATGAAGAGTTGGAAAGCCATTACAGACTTTGTTCCTTTAAAGCTTGATTCTATTATGAAACTGGTTAAATGTTATATCAACTTATTGAGCATGAATCTATGTACATATTTATTTAACTTCCAAAGTTGTGTTATGGGTGAATAAGTAGCAAAGAGGCATAAGAAGCATTGCAGTTTTGAGAAAGTGTGCCTTTGTCAGGATTTGACTATATCACCATGAGACTTCCTACTTAGGTGCATTCTATCGAAAGCTTGCACTGGTGATTCATTTAGGCTTCATGCCAAGGTTATCCAAGTAAAACAGAAGAGAAGAGCCACCTTGTATGTGTAAAAACAACACTTCTAAAATTAATTGTGAGTTGGCAATAGGACAACACTCATTGCAAATCCAGAATGTGACAAAACGTTCATTTAAGTGTTGTGGAATCTGTTTACGTAAAGACTCAAAACCCAGTCTTGTTTAGACAAAAAGAGCTTGTTTTTTCTTTAGGACTCTTCAAGTAAATAATGGTTAATAGGCCCTAATTGGCCATTCTTGGGGCCAATTAGACTCATCCTATCACATGTAAACACAACTGGTTATATATTTCAGTTAACCGTTCTGTCACTATCCAACGTTTCATACTCTGACAAGTATTGGATGAAAAAAGCTTTCAGTATGTCAAAAGAATGTTGCCACCTTTTAGTACTGTAGTAAAGTTCTGTAGTACCAACAGACTATTTAAAACAGAAGTCAATGAAAAGTGCTGCCAATTTTTGTGACAGGGAGGTATGAAGGGCTACTTTTTTGTGTATGAGAAACATTCCCATTGCCATCATGAATTTGGAAAGGGGACACAATTTTGGAGAAACTTATCATGAAATGTTGATTAGACCCATGAGAGCAGCAGGAGAAAGTCAGTGGTCTAGGGGGTACCTCAGATAATTAAGATACCTTTGAGGTAATGCTCCCTGGAACATCAGAATTTGTTTTTTTGCAAAGTAGAATGTAACTGCTTTTCATAATTGATACTCATATTAAAAAGACAAAGTGATTTTCAACCTGATTTCATCAAGTTTTGAAGACTTGTAATGAGAAAAGTAAAAGCTCTGTTATCTTCTGCTTTTTGTTTTCAAGTGCCAGTATACCAGTACATGAAGGAAAAGGCATAGTTTACGCTAGCTATATCCACTGTGGGATTCAAGTTTCTTGCTTTTATTTAATTTTCTTCTAAATTCTCTCCTACAGTTTCTTTGATACAAGAGCTAAGATGGAGGAACTCATAGATCAGGACAGTACATTCAGTGAATCAACAAACCAAGATGTTGAAATGTCAGTGGCATCTGATATTCAGTCTATTAATAATGAGGATTCTAACCTATCAGCAAGTGGGAGATCGATTTCTAAGCGTAGCACAAGAGGAAAAAGGAGGACAACAGATCAAGAGAAGAGTCAAAGTGCATCAAAAAGAGGGAAAAGGTATTATTCTGGATTTGGTATGAGCTATTGACTTTTTAATTTTCATACTGTAAATCCTTGAATAAGCCCCCAGGGGCTTATTTGAGGGGGGCTTATTTTAAGCATTTTCCTCACAGGTTAGCATAGAAAAACAACACAATTTTCTCCATCAACTAAATTAAAGCATTACAAAAAGACTATTTGACAAACGAAGTTTAGTAGTTGATAACGATTTCTTCATTATCATCATGAAAGTTGCATTTCCTTTTGCTTTTGTCTCCAGTCAAAGGAAATAATACTGTATAATTATTGTCTTGTGGGGCTTTCTTGAAGCAAGTTATTATTTTGCAATTATGCTTCCCTCAAAAAGGGCCCCATGGAGGCTTATTTGCAAAAATTATTTTCTAGAGGCGGGGTTATTTGAGGGGGGCTTATTCAGAGGTGGAAGCTTATTCAAAGATTTACAGTAGGCTAGTGCTATAGACCTGAAGGAAAGAGTGAAGAATAGGCACTTACATCAACAGAAGTTTTTGTATTGTCAAGGTAAGCTAGGTATTTATTTAGTGAATTAAGAATAAGAGATTTAAGTATGAGTACTAAATGAATGAGGCAATAATCAACTGACAAATGAATGAATTTGTGAAATAGTACATTTGTTTTTTAGTGATGTTAGTACCGCCCAGAAGCTACCAGTACATGGGTATCCATTGGAGCACCCATTCAACAAGGTATTGTTTGGACTTTGTCAAATCTGTTGCAATATTTGTTATTAGTTGATATCACAGTATTACCTCAGTGCTTGAAGAGGGTGTATCATATTCAATATGTAATTTTGCAATCATTGTTTCTTAGTGCAGTGGTTTTTCAATCAGGGTTCTCCTATCAGAGTTCAGGGGTTCCTCCAGAAGTTCCAAAAATGCTATGGTCAACAACAGTTTTTAATTTTCTTAGTGAATATGTGAACAAGGGGTCCTTGTGCTGCTGGAGTGTTTCCTTGGGGTTCCACTCCAGCTAGAAGATGGAAAACCACTGACTTAGTGCATGTGATCACAACCACACATACCCATACAATTATATATCAATTTGCAGGTACTTTTGATTGTTTGCTTGAACAGCCATTTTGAACAGTTTGCTGGTAGCAATAGATTGCAATATTATTGTTTTGAAATCTCATGGCCTTTGTAAATCATTGGTCAACATGTAATTGCATGCATTTTATCTATTTATCCTGTTTTATTTCTGTATCTTTTCTTGTGCTGCTTGGCGGATATAGAAAATTTTCTTAGCAGTGTGATTTGATGCACAAAGTCATTTGTGTTTTATCACATGTGCTGCATTGTGGCACAAAGATGATTTCAATTGCAAAAACATGCATTGGCTAAGGCATTGAGCTTGTGGTGTAATTAGTTCATCATTCATGTAAGTCAAGCACATGCCTGCTTTCTTTCCTAGGAAAATATTATTTATTAACATATTCATGTTGTTTTCTATGAAGCTGAAAAGTATGGCTACTATTCTTATGTCTTCCTATAATCTGAGAGTGAATTGAAGTTTTTAGAAACACAAGGCATCTGTTAAAGCAATCCTGCACCATATTTGTAGTTGCTGTTGTGGTTTTGATTGCTTCTTAATTCTTTGCCTGTAAGTACTGTGTCAGCCTCTGATATTGGTAGCCATGATGTTGAGTCTTGTTCAGCCTTGAGCAAGATGGAGAAGCTATCCTTACAAGATATCACCTGCAGCCCCAGGGGGTGCAATTTAAAACATTGGTTAGGAGAGAGTAGGAACTCATCTGGCTACCTTCCTGCTTGTATTATATCAGTCTTTAAGATGTTTGATTTTACTCTTGCAATATTGGCTTTGGAATAATTTATTGCACCTTGCTATGTGAATTTTTACCTAAGAAAGGACTAACTGATAATCTTTTAGGGTTTTCAGACTTCCACTCCCTTCTGAAATGCAACCCTGGTTGCTATAGCATGTCTCCAAGCTGCTTTCCCTCTGTTGACCTCTACACCTTGATCCATCAACTATGCTTTCAAGTACTTATAGCCTGGTTCACATATAGCCGTAACCTGCCGGCGGCAGCCTGCGGTACCGTGAAGAAAGTTGAGCAAAGCTCAACTTTCCCGGCTATTACGGTACCGCCGACAAGGCAAAAATCTAATGTGAACATCGTGCCTGCGGTTGCCTGAGGCATCTATTGTATGCAAATCGTCATGTGACGATGGTTGGCCAATAAATGCTTAACAATTTAACGGTCTCGTCTCATCTTTCGTGTGTTCTTAAAAAGTGAGATGGCTGTAGCAGCTGCTAGGCAAGAAGAAATTGAAATAAAAAGCCATGTTGATACGAAGCATTGATGAGATGTATCCAGCACTACCCTGTAAGTTATGATAGACAATCATGTCGTATGCTTTGCTGAAATAATGGAGAACCTACATATTTTTCTTCGTTTCAACTTTTATGAGGTTAATTTTACAAATGCGTAGTAGGTCAAAATTAATCAACAGTGAGTTGCTAACAAAAGTTGCCTGTTAGAGCTGACGCCATATTTCTGCAGTAATTCGTCTTCCCGTGAGAAAACAACAGAAAGCAACAACAACAATGAAGATTCAATAATGAGTGCTTGACTACCGGCATGTATTTGTGAACATATCGCCTGAGGCAGCCTGCGGCACATGTACCTGCGGCAGTCGCCGGCCGGTTACGGCTATATGTGAACCAGGCTTATTTTATCACTTCTGCCATTATTAGATAGAGTTCTCTCTAAGTACATAATTCATACACTTCCTGATTGCAACTTAAAATAGCCAAGCATAGTTATAAGTGCCAATTGCACATATGAAGGAAGTGAATCTTGTGGTTTACCACATAAGTTGGAATTTCCTCATGATGAAACAGTTCATGCAGCAATCTTTAAAAAGAAGTTGAAAAAATTTCCACGTTAGGTTAAAAAGGAAAATGGCAAATTTCTAAAGCATTGTTTTCCTTTTTACAAGACCAAAACTATAGCAGTGATAGTTTTTTTTATACACCCTAAGCCAGTGCACTGTGGTCCTGGATCTGAATTTAATGAAATTTTTTCCTGAGATGGCCAACTAATATTCTTTAACTATTAATGTTTTGCGTAGCCATTGTGAGATCTTAATTTTTCCTATTTCTTCCATGGTCTGGATCACTGTGCAGTGCTTCTCAGTTATTTTTTGCACAGCTCCCCATACAATGAGATAACATTCCTTCCACCCTCTCCACTTGCCACAGTCATAGCCTATATCCAGGGGTCATTTATGAGCCCTTTGCATCACGTTATGCTCCTCTTGAGAGAGAATGGGCCTTACTGTTTGAGAACCACTAGCTTAAATCAACTCTGTCCAAAGAGTTGTAGTACATGGTTTGTGTGTACATATGTATCTCTATTTTGTGAGATTCACCACTAGTTTCTGTTGTTGCAGGATGGGTATCGTTACATACTAGCAGACACAGATCCCCATGCTGAACGGTCAAATTTTGAACTTGATTCCTGGGCTGGTAAACCAATACCTGGAGAAATATACAGGGTTGCATTACCACCAAATGTATACCTTGCTTTACATGACAGAGGTATTTCTTTATCCTATTACTCCTTTTGAACTAAGTTAGCAATGAAGAGCATGTTAAAAGCAATTTGTTGAAATTCATTACTTGAATTTTCTAAGCAATTAATTGTCAGCTCATAACTAAGTAGTGTATGCTTGTAGTTGAAGAGGCTCTTTATATTCAATAGAGTTCACAACTGTCAAGTATAGCCTCAACACTGAAAATTACTGATGGAATATTAGTTGACTTTTGCAATTGAAGTTCTCAGCATGTCTCTTTAGTTTCAACTTCATATTTTCTCTGTCGTGTTATCTGTGTATGGCTCTTTGTGATTTCATCTTAGAAATACCTATTTTCTTGCATACCTAGTTTTTAGTACATTAGTTTTAACTATCTTTCAGCACCACAATTAAAGATTTCGGAAGATAGACTATCAGTGACTGGGGAAAAAGGATACTCAATGGTGAGGGGCACCCATGGTATGTATTAAGGTTTTTGATTGTGGATACAAGCTGCACTTGCCAATATTTTCACTAAGGTCTTGTTTCTATTGAAGTACACTCACAATATGATACTTATTACAAAACAATTGGTTTTTAGGTGTGGCTAAAGGCAACTGGTATTTTGAGGTATCTATGCACCCTTTTTACTGATTTTTTGGAGCTATCTATCTGCATTAGGTATAGGGTGCATAAAGATAACTTTTAATTTGCTGAGATGAGTGAGTGGTTACTTCATGAATAAATAGCCAGATAAATGAAAATTTATTTATTGAAGGAATGACTGAGTGATTCCATAAATGAATGAATGACTGATTGAATGAATGAACAAACTGTTGAGTGAATGAATAAATGATTGAATGAATGAATGAATGAATGGATGGATGGATGGATGGATGGATGGATGGATGGATGAATTGATGGATTGATGCCTACCAAGATGTTTTCTTGAAGAAGGAATTAGTAGCTCTGGGAAAACCTAGGTACATGAATTTCAATTAAAGAGAGCACTGGTAGAAAAACGTACCATTATACTTTTTAATATGTGCCTAGGTAGGCCCTTTGTTGAATTTTTCAACTTTTTAGGAAGGATCTCCAATCTGGACAAAAATTATGAGACACACTTAGAAAGCACCGATAGAATGGGCACATTTAATCGAGAGCTGTTTATTCGAAGCATTACGTTATACAGCAAATGAAAAAATTACGTTATAGTAAGTCAAAGTAAAAACCATTTGATATATGAATAGGTTATTGAATAGATTATTGCAAAGAGAAACTAGTCAGTTATGAGTGCTAAGAAATAACTACTATTTATTTTCTCAGTGTACGATTGAAGAGATGCCAGGTGATTCTGCGACGAGAATAGGATGGTCACAAATGTATGGTATGTGTGTGCTTCTTATAATGTGTGCCGATTCTTTCGTTTAGTCATTTGTCCCATAAATTGGTAAATGTCATGGCATTGAAGCATTTTTGCTACCTAAGTTGATACAGTAAAATCGAGGGATACAAGAGAGTACATCTGAGATCAGTCTCACTATTCTGTGGTTGTACCAGACTGAGTCAAGTGTTTCGCTTTGTGCACCCCTTATTCAAGAAATTTAGACTGTTCATTCTAGGTAACCTCCAAGCACCACTTGGCTATGACAAGTTTGGTTATTCTTGGAGAAGCAAAAAGGGAACAAAATTTCATCAGAGTCGAGGAAAACACTATTCGTAAGTAGACTTGTTGTCATTTCCCCAACTGATGGCTGGTTTTTAGTAGATTTCATGACAGTTTCGATACCCCCAGGTGGTAAAACTTCATCTAAAAATTGCCTGTGAGACCCAGGGGTGTGCCACTGCCATTTTTTGCCAAAAACATCGGCAGGCCTTTGGCAGCAGTTATGTATGATGAAACCGCCATTCTAGCATCATCTTTTTCATTCACACATCCCATGTAGTAAATTCTTAAGGCTTCTTTGTTCTAAATTCTCTTCTTCTGTATAGCTATGAACTAGAGCCTTAGTGTTTACTCTAAATTGCAGATCTGGTTATGAGGCTGGTGATGTATTAGGGTGTCTGATAAAACTCCCTCAACATGATAGTATTGGTGGGTATTTCTGCGTACTTGAGTTTAAGATATGTTATTTTAATATAGTGTGATATTTCTGTATAAATATGTGTACGTTGTCTTGTATGGGGCCATCCACATATTATGTACGCAGAATTTTCATAAGTTTTGACCTTCCCCTTATACGCAAGCATACAATTTCTAGATTACCCCCCAGTTTGTGTACGTACTTTCAAGTTTAACCCCTCCTCCCAGTAAGCTTTCAGTGTTCAACCACTTTCACCATGATTCTAGCAAAAGCCAAAGAAGCAGATTATGAAGAGTCACGATTTTTGCGCGTTTGTTGAGCAGCTGCCGCAAACTACTCATTTTATAGGATCAACATATTCGTTCAATCTGATTTACCGGAATAAATTAAAAATCCATGTTCGGATTTTCAGATTTAGATGCATTCGTCATGTCAGCATGTTGAAAATTGAAGACTGCGTGCAAAAATCCATGATAGTTTTGCTATGTATAGGTGTATTGCTGCAGTTGCATTGCATGTACAGATATTGGCTGGAACACTCCTCCCTCTTGTACGCAAACATATACTTTTTAATGAGTTCTCTTGTTCTCCGTGCGTATGAGCTATGTGGATTGCCCCTAGTCATGGGCATCACATATCTGTTTCAGTTCCTTCATGGAATTATAGACCATCTTGTGCAGGCCTCATTAAAAGTATTTTGTGCCTGCAAGCGCAGATCTGAGAAAAATGTGCCTGCAGAAAACATAGATTGTAATGGATAGTCATAGACAGATTTTGAGGAAAAGTGCCTGCAAAAGTTTGAAGTGTGCATTTTGTGCCTGCGAGCGATGCTCGCCGCTCGCGCAGATGAATGAGCTGTGACCCTGTGTTGACTTGACCTTCGAAATTATTTTTTTATTTTTGTTTTGTTAGCTTCTTTTTTTAAACCGATTTTCATCTTTGCGTTCTAGCTTCACTTCTTCCTGACACATTCAAAGATCGGGTAACATATGTGCTTTATTTTAAGAGACATGTTTCTATATGAATATTAAAAGGAGTTTTACTGAGACTTACATTGCTAATCATTAGTATGCACAGATTTCCATTTCTTATCAATATTTGTTGCCAGGTTGAGGCCATATATTCCATCTTGCTTTTGTCCTCGCCATACATTTATTGTACTTACCATGCTTTGAGAGCATCTCCTCTTTTCAGGCATTGATAAAGTTTAAGAATCACTTATATTACGAGGACAAAGAAATGGTTGAAAAAGCCGAGAAGGTGGGCATAGTAAATCCTTTTGTAGCAGCCAGGAATTACATCTGAGCCAGATTATAAATAGATTTCTTTCAGTTATACTGTTAATGCTCTGATAAACACCTATTAATTCAATTATCGAGATTTTTCGATATCTTAATACCCCAGAATTCAATTCTCGAGATGTTTCAAGTTCTACTCGCATCCCATTGATTTTTATTCAACTGGATGTTTATAAGATCATTTATGGTACGCAAGATGCCAAACAGCATGAACTTTTTGTAGAACCTTTTATTGATTTCTTAATGGTTAATATTGAATCAAAACCTTTACTAAATGCTTTAAACCTATAGTGGCAACCTTTGTATGATCAAGTTGATTCATTTGGTGATATGATAAGAAGGGAATGGCTACTGTAATGACGAGAACACCTGTCTGCTGTGCAGAATGTTGATGCTTCCAAACACCCATCAACCCTTGGCTCAGTACTTGCTCACTGTCCACCCAACATGGGTGAAAAATATGTTACTCTTCCAGTGAAGTGATTTCAAAATATGCTTTTTTCGTAAATAGTCTGTTGGTACTACAGAACTTTACCGCAGCACGAAAAAAGCGGCAACATTTTTTTAACATACTTAGAAGCTTTCTTCGTCAGACACTTATCAGAGTATGAAAACGTCGGATAGTGATCTAAAGGTTAACCGAAATATATATCCAGATGCGGTTACATGTGATAGGATGCATCTAATTGGCCCCAAGTGTGACCAATTAGGACCTATTAACTATTGTTTACTTGAAGAGTCCCAGTGAGAAAAAGAAGTCTTTTTGTCTACACAGAACTGGGTTTTGAGTCTTGATGTAAACAGATTCCAAAAGACTTAAATGAAAAGACGATCTTGCTTGCCCAATGATCCGAAAATTGTAGTCTGTATATGTTTTGGCGCTTTCTGGATTTGCAATAAGGTGTTGTGCTTTCTGGATTTGGAATATGCTTTTTCCTTCTATTGTTTTACCAATTGCTCTAGTTTTTGGCTTTTCTTCACTTTTTTCTCCATTTTTCTTCTTTTCCTTTCCGTTGTCTTTTTGGTTTTTTATTCTTTTTTCTCTTCTTTCCTTTTCTTTTCTTCTTTCTTTCCTACCCCTTTTCTTCCTTCCAGAAGATGGAGCTTCCTGCTAAGCCACTTCACGTCTTTGCGAATCTTCACCTCTGCCACCCAGTAGCACCTTATGACCTGGTGAAAGCACTGGGGAGATAGCATAAGCGTCATCCATTTTTCGAGTATATGTAGTGTATTCGGGTTCTGACAGAGTTAGGCCCAGCTAATAACTTAAATTTCTTTCATGTTAATTATAGTTCTTTCGATTCAAGACTGACTCTATTTTATAATGTGTATAGATATATGATTCAACATGAGCTATACTAGTCTACAAATATAAAAGCAGAACATGACATAGTAGATACAAACTATACCACATAGTTAGACAACATAGTTCCAGGACAGAGGATCAACATTACAAATGAATATAATTAGTTCTATGGTTCTGAGACTTGTTAGGGCCCAGACTGCATTCAACGCCGTTTTGCCCCAGATCTTTGGCGAGCAAGAGCCTTTATAAGTACCTGCCAATTGCAGATTGGCGAGTTTTGGCAAACTTTATTAGCATTTATACCAAGTTTGCCCAAGTTTTATCAGCTTAAACTCCAAACTATTTTTTACTAGAAAAATTTTGGCTAGAATCTGTGGCAAGCACAATTCCTAGAATGTATACTGGGTTAGGGCCAACATTGCTTATACAAGAACCTAAACGTTTGGGCCATTTTCGTGAAATATCAACCTACAGTTTAAACACAACTCTCTAGCTAATGACATAAATTAGGTGAAATCAGCAGAATATCTATAAAAATACAATGTTTTGGAATTTAACACTACAGTTGGCATTTGTTTTTCGACATTTGCGATTTTGTGTTTGATTGAAATTGTTTACAAAATTACATCTGCCATGCATTTTGTTGCGTACGTCACAAGACACTTTCCCCTTTTCTTCAAGAAAATGATGAAATTAGCTAAATTATTCAAGTTGCTTTGAGTTTTCATCTATTAGCATAGCCAAATCCCAAACCATTAATAATTGGCTATTAGCAATTCATAGTAAACTCAAGAAGCAAAATATTGCTGGGATGATGTAACTGCTTTAACTCTGTGCATTCAATTTCATGACAAAGACATTTTAGACTGTTGTTGTTTTCATCAACATTTTAGCCCTTTAACTTCAAATTCTTCTTTTGGGTGTCACATGCATCATGTGACAATGCCCCTTTACTTATTTTTATATGACAAGAAACTGTGTATGTTTTGACCTTCAATTCATATTCTTGCTTTCTCTTATTTGCAGAACCTGAAAACTCTCAATGGAAGTCAGGTATGGTTTATTGATTGCATATGGCATTGCTTTGAAATGGACTCCCCATCATGTGGCAATCCAATCTTGTAGCAATGTTGCTCTTGAATGCTAGTTTGCATACAGACTTTTATGAAAACATATAATTTATTGCTGAGCCTCAGTGTACTATTTGGCTAGATAAAGGCGTTCAGCAGATGTGGAATCTGAAAGAAACCTTTTTTTGAAAACTTCATATAAGCATAATGAAAGCTCCAAGAAAGAAGACAAAATGCTGGACAAAAGAGATAAAGGAATGACTAGCAATCAAAGAGACATTGAAACAAGCCAAATTGTACATCCAAAGAAGGAAAGAAAACTCTTCCTGAAAGACAGTTCAGAAAGAGAACAATATGTATTCAATTTTTAGATTTTATACCTAAGATTATTCTTACATTCTTGAGTGAAAAATAAGTGTGAATTGACCTGAAATTCAAGGATAAATTTCACATTTTTGTTAAGGTACAAGGTCATTGTATAGAAAATCAACAACAGAAAGAACAATAAATTTAGATCCTACTTAACCAGAAATAATTCAAGTAAACAAAAAATCTAAGCCTTGATGAAACTTTAGACTAGAATCATAATAAACTTATTTTTAGATTTTGGCGAATTTGATCCATAATATTCTCATAGGTTGTAGTCTTCTGAAAAATTGCGTAGTTTGTTTGTACATGTTCTCTGATTGACTGGTCATGTTCTTCAAACTAGTTGATTCCATTTGATTTCATATGCTTTGTTCTAGATTGAATTCTTCAAGAATGGAAAGTCCCAGGTAGCATCATTTGAGAATTGCTCTATGCATTGCAACGACTTTTCATATAGTTTAATGAAGTTCTTTGTAGGAGTTCATTTGTTTGTGAATAGTTTTTATAATTTTCTGAACAGTCCCTAAACTCTTTCTATTAAAGCTGATTGTTAAAAAAATGTCATTCTGTTTTTCCAGGGTGTAGCATTTGAAAATATCTTCAAAGGATCTTATTACCCAGCAATCTCATTATACAAAAACTCTGCGGTTAGTAGTTTTACCGTATTTTGTCAGTTTTTATTTCAAACAAATAGCACTGTGTTGTTTTAAAATGTTGCCACTCCTCCACAAAAACCTTCAGAAGCTCAATGTTTCCAATTTAGCATGCAACTCATCATTGATAAGGAATAACTCTCCACAACGTAATGGGTTTTTCCTTCTAGGTTGCTCTGAATTTTGGACCAGATTTTCAGTATCCGCCAGAAACTGTCAACTACCGGCCGGTAAGCAAGGAAATAGACTTTTACTCTTTGTTAACAAATTGAAAGCATAGCTGGCGAGAAGGGGAAAGAGGATGGGAAATTCCCTGATGCCCCAAGGTTGAGCTTCAAGGTATAGGGGACCTCATAAGGTAAAACCAGAGATAATTTTTCTGGAGTTAATTCCCTGCAGTCCCTGCCGGAAGAAACTGGTGTAAAAGTGTCAATTCGCACATGCACCCTTGTCTGCACGAGCGATGGGTCTCACTTATTTGGAATTGCACATGCAACCCAGGATTTTTATCCGAATTAGAGTTTCTTGTTGCTGAAACGTCAAATGTCATATTTCAGATATTTCAAATAGTACAAGATGAAGCAGAGTTATGAAAGCAAAAGATGGCAGTCACTGATGTTGCAATTGAGGCAACGAAGTTCCTATTTAGCATGCGTGATTGCATGGTTGCTAGTGATGTTGGCACTGGCAATTTCTTGCTTGTGCTGTGGATTTTGCACGTGTGTGGACACGCACACATGCGATCCCACATGTCTCCAGGGATCAGGCCTTGAAACGAGAGGCTCTCGATCGAGCCCGAGCACCTCCATACTCGCCTCCCAGATTCCACTGGGTCGATTATTCAAACTCCTAGAATTGATCAATTGTTTATATTGAAGATATGCAATTAAGAGAAAGATTTAGCCTAAATCTTCCTTGAATATCTATAAAGCCATAATCAAATGTTTTTCCCTCTCTCCCTTCATATCGAAAGTTCGTCTTTATATTCTCATCTTGGACAAAATTCGTAGAACGAATTTCATCATGTGGCACTAAAACAAACGTACTGCTTCACATATTGACTTTTGTATAATCAATTCATCAATGGAGTCCTTTTTGATCTCAAGTATTATGCTAAAATATTGCTTTATGGACCCTTGAAAGTGTTCTCAACAGGACTTTTCGTGAAAAAATTGTCACAAGGGTGGAACATCGCCCGTACAAATCAGCCTAGCAGGGCGATTGGGTGGTAAATGTTTTTTCTTCATAGGCATCCCCAACAGCGTTAAGAACATACTAGTTATGGGTCTCGCAACAAATTCTTTATCCTTTTTAAGAGAGAGCGTGATTGTCGCTATTTTGTAAACAAAATGCGCAGAATAAGAGGCAAATGGCAATATTGGGAAGATATATGCTACATGAACAAAAAGGAAAGTATTATAAAACTTAGAAAACACATAGCTACACTCCTAGCACCGTTCTAGCTTGATAGAACTCAACTAAAAGTTCAGTGATAGAACAACGCAGAACGAACAGCTAAGAATGCAAAAACCAAAACCAACTTTGAAGTCTCCAGAGCTCGCTATTTAAAGAGCACACAGCTTTTGACGTTCGGCTGTGTACTGAGTAATAATTTTTAGGGGCTGAATCAGGTTTTTGCGAGGGCGGTCAATTGCCCGTGCAAAAAGGTTTGCGAGGGCGTTTGCACGGGCGAGGGCGATCGCCCACCTAACACAAAAAGGCCTGATAGTCAAGGAAGATGCATGTCCACACTCCAACCAGCAAAGCACTACAAATACAGTGCAGAAGTTTGATCAAGCACCTTAATGAATTGTGAAGGAACTTGATCAATCAAGTGCCTAATATTTGCTCCTTTCAAGGCCTGCCAGGGATGGACTTTCCTTGGTACTCATTATTTTGTATATGATGCAGAGGCAGCAGACCTCATATTCTATTGCCCAAGGGCCTCTAAAATTTTTTGACAGCCCAGATTAGAAGTTTAGAAATTTTTTTCTTTTTTTCCCATTTATTTCCTCACTAACAGAGTACCTTGCAAGGGAGTTTGAAATGCAAATTGTTTAGTCAAAGCACGAAACTACTTGATGACAATTTAGTATAGCTATATGACAATGTGGTGTTTTTTGTGCTGGAAACAACTAAATTGTGCAATTCAAATAATTCATGCATTATGCTAGCTTTTTGCTCCTTTTTCAGATGTCAGACAGAGTACTTGAGCTGGAAATTGAGCAGTCGCTTGCCGACCTAATCTACTTGGCAACATTTGAAGTTGATAAAGTGGAGGATATTCCTCATTCGAACAATACAAGAAGGAGGAGCGAGAAATGACATCATACATTTTATTGTAAATAGCAGATTCTGGTTAAATTGGAAAAGTGATAAATATTATTTATATTCCTGGGCAACAAGTTCCATTCTTCTTGGTACAATCCTCAGCTTTTCAATCCTAGGTCATCCACTACTTGATTCTGTTGGGTAGTGTGGAATTTCATTGACCTCTGACATGACATCCATAAGAAAAGTGAGCTTCATAGCAACTTCTAACATAAGCTGTTTGATTAATGTTAGCAAATCTTAAGTAGACTGCCTTGATTCTTCTCCATGTCCACACTCACTGGGTACTTTTACTGCACCACCCAGGAATAGCAGAAAATAGGAGACATGTATGAATTGTGTCCATGAATTTAACATCTATCTTTAGAATACTAAGCATCAGCACCAACTTCCCTGTCCTGTTAGTGTTTTTGGGAAAGGACATGAGGCATTTCTTGGCCAGGAAATGACACTTGAATTGGTCTTCTTACATTGCAATTTGTTGGTATTTGTATGTAGGTATGAATACTAGAAGCCGTATGGATTATTTGCAAGGAACTCTTCTTCTTCTGGAGTGTTAGTCCTTCCAAGAACAATGTTGCGCTTTGGAAAGCGACCAAATTTCTCAATAACAGTCTGCAATTGAAAACTAATGGGTAAGTGAAGATTTTTAGGCCTCACTACTATCTTTAAATTTCGTTTAAAGTAAATTTCATTTATGAATATTTTATGTTTGCATTTCTAGCATGTCTGTACACTTAACTTAAATATAAACAAAATAAAAATGACAAGTAACAAAATCCAAATGAGGAGGCATAAGAATTAGAAGTAGATACTTTGGTATCTGTTTCTCTAAAGTAATGGCACCATCTGCCAGAAAAACCATTATCGCCACACATTGAACTCTTTATGTAAAATGTTTCATGTCTACCTCTTAGCATGGGTGTAACAAGCCTTTGCAAAGAAATATGTACTTACTTTATGTTGTATGGCAAAATCCAGATTGTTTTTGGCAAGGTTATGAAAATCCTCATTGGCAGTGTCCTGCAAAAGCTCTGTGTGAAGCTCAACAGATTTCACCTGTGAAAATAAAGTTATACTGATGTTTGATAACCTTAAAGTTATGTAGAATAATGAGGATGCACATCAAACCTAGCAGGAACTTAATGTATGGATGCATAGAGCAATTTAGAAAGGGGGGACAATGAGATTTGTGAACATTGTATATAGAAAACAAAAAATTTGTTCTTAGGGGCCACAGAAGTGGGGGGGGGCACCCAAGGTCCTTTGATACTACCTATGAAGTAGTGTCAAAACATATACTTCCCATTGTGATGCCAGTAAAATTATGGAAAAGTAACTTCTCAGCCTCCTCAATTCAAGATATGCTAAGCAGCTATTGTTCTGTTTGATTTGATGGTCTTATAACAGGATACTCTGCAGGAATAACTAGGCAAACTTTTCACCTGATCTTCTATGTCTTCACTGTGTTCATATGGGAGATAGACGAAGCACCGCTCTTCCACTGATAAACTTCTATGGCCTTCTTTCCCTCTAGAGACAAGCTGAGGGAGAACAATGATTCCAAAATTGAAAAGAATCAAGCAGTTATTTGTAGATATTTCAAATGAGCTTGGACAGCTTGCTTGCTAAATGTGATTCTGAGGTGTGGGTTTAATACAGGGGGTTTCTCTTAACACTGCTCAACATAACCAGTGATGTGCTTATGGGGGCATGGGGGCATCACACCCCCAATATTTTCAAAAATGCAAGTAAAAGTTGTTCAAAAGTCAGTCATGCTAAAGAAATAGTCACAGTATTTTATGTGGCCTTTTTTATAGTGTTAAGGTTTTAACAAAGGGGCTAAAAACAGAATATTGGAGACAACACCCTTAGGAACTGCATTGCCAAGCAACTCTAATTCATTCCCTGACATTCTACCAGGCAACAAATGTGTGCCAAGCTTTAAAAAAATTTTGTACATTAAAATGAGTTTTTAAATCTTGTGCAAAGTAGAGGTTTTAAGAAACATTTTCAAAAACTTTGCATTCAAAGGGCTAAGCTCACCAAAACCTCTTGTGGACTCAACAAGGGGGCTGCATGCCCTGAGACCCCCAAGGATACACCCCAGACCATATCAGGTCTAGGTTGAGGAAGGAGTGGGCTCAATGCACTCCATATGTATTATTTGCATGACCTGCAATACACATTACTACCTCCAAAAGGAAAGCTAACCTGGAGGCTTGTGTACCCCTTGATAAAATTAAGGGGTGCCAAAGCAACATATGATACATGAACACAGGGGCGGATACAGACCATCTTACAAGACTTGTGGAAGGTGGTCAGATTTTTAGTAATATCTTCCATATGTCCACTTTGATGAAAATAAATTCCACAAGCATCTTTTGCTTGATGTAGAAATATGGTTAGCCATGCCTTTTTGATGCATTAAAAGCTATTTGGTTAACACTTTGATGACCACAAAAATTTCAAAAAGCATCTTCCTGACCACCAACTTACAGGTAGAGGGTAACCTGAGAAATGATTTATATGCAGAGCAGAGAGTGCTTGAGGAATATAAGACCATATGGGATTCACTGCTAAGAAAAATTTTTGAAAACATCTCCCTGACCACCGACTTACAAGAAGTTGGTGGTCAGAACAATGATATTTGTCTGCATTTATGAATGTATGATCCTTTTGATTTATCTCTACAGACTCTTGTAAAAATCATCTCCCTTACATCCCAATTCCACGTAAGTCAGTGGTCAAAATGATGTTTCCTATCTACCCTGATGACTAGATTTTTCTGAAACAAATCTCTTATCCCACAAGCTTCATAGATGTGCACCATTAAAGACCCCTCACCATCTTCACAGCCTATCCCTGGTCCATGATTTACACTTAAGTTGCCATTGTCAACAAATTAGCTTTTACTTGACTCATGCAGTAAACCTGCCTGCAGTGATTTCGTTCACTTCATATCCCTGTTCATAATTTTTTCATATTGAACACTGGTAAAAATATTTTGCAGCCATGCATCATCAATCTTATCCTTTTTATATTTATCAAGTCAAGAGAGTTCCAAAAGACACTATTTCAATATTTTGCAGCCATGCATAATCAATATTGTCCTTTTTAAATTTATTAAGTTAAGTACCCAAATACACTATTGGAATATTTTTGCAGTCATGCATCATCAATCTTGTCCAATTTATATTTATCAAGTCAAGAGAGTATCAAAGAACACTTTTAGAAAACATATGCAGCTTTTATGCTGAATTGGAAGATAGTTGCACTCTTAATGAGAGGTTTGATTGTATTTGGCTGCTAATAGTGAATATGTCTTCAGAAAAGGTGTACAATTATAGAGCATGGTCAAAAAGGCATGGCCAATTAACATGTGGTAAGACGGTCAAATATTTTGCTGTATCCGCCCCTGTATGAACATATTGCAGGGTGCTATTTGTAAGTCTAAGCCAATATTAAGGGGGGCACATTTTTCTCAATCATTAAAATGCCCCCCTAGTAGACAACCTTTCAGAATGCTACTGCTACTTGCACAACATCAGCCTATTCACAAGTCCAAAAAAGCACTTGAAAGCTTATACCTCTTTGGCAATCCTCAGAGCTACATGATCATGTGAAAATGATTCTGGTTTCCCCTAAATGCAAAAGGGACCAAAATTGTCATTATTAAACCAATATATGTGTTCTGGATTTATTTATATCAAACTCTTCATTCCTTCAAATAAAAAAAGTTATAAAAATTGTTTATTTTATGAGCAAGAGGTAATATCTATCACAAAAAAATCACAAGGAAGTAGAACTCTAAGTACAAATTCATATTCCAATAATGAAATTATCATCCTCAAGCTTCATAATTATAATCAACACTAACACTACCATTGTGATTTCCAAAATATCTGATCAATTCAACAGCCCACATGAGTATTTCAAGAATCAAAAAAACCCTACTTACCCTAAATATGTTTCTGCAAAACTGATCAATAAGGATGATGTGTGCTAATGCTGACTTTGGATGACTTTCCCAATGCACAAGCTCTCCTGAGCGAGCCTTTTCTACCTTTAGAAAAAGGAAAATAATGCTGGTATACATTGAGACCTGTTGTGTTTATCTTTCTTTGAGAATATGAGAACATATCATGTGAAGCTGGGTCAGAGTTCTAGGAGCTCTTGCCTCACAACTTTGTGTAAGAAGGTGCTACAATTGGTTGAAAACAGACCCAACCTACATAGGGTATTCGGCATTCCTTGCATATGAAAGTGTAAGAAGCCAAAAGGTTATGATGATGAACACCACCACCCACTTATTCTATTATGCAGGTCTAGAAACTGGCAGCCTTGAGATGGCTGATGTGGGCCTGTGTCTTATGATGCCCCAGTACAAAATGGGTAAGCTAGGATCTATGTTTGCTGTGTCAAGCTTTTTCATTTTCACACTAATCTGTTCAAACTAAACAGACTTCAATTACTTACAAGGTGTCCAAACCGCTTGCTTATGACAGCATCCACCTCAGAATCTCCAAAAAACCACAAGTTACTCTTGGCTTGCATTGATTCACCTGGCATAAACCAAAAGTCCAGGACAGAAGAAACATGTTCATTCAGCATCCCTACTCCCCTGAAGCAAGATTGTCCATACCTTGAAGGGGATAGCAACAGCAAATTATTTGATGCTTGACTACATTCTCAAGGACACATAATATCAGTATTAATATGTCTTGTCAGACTTTGAGAGTGAACCCAGCCAAACCAGGACACCTCTTATAAGGATGCGTGACCAGTATGATAAATTCTCGAATTATTTCCTCAAAAAACACCCTTCTTAAAGTAAACCCCATCCTAGAGCTAAAAAATTTCAATAAACCACTCAGATAGGCTTACATCCATACAAGTAAATATAGCTATCTTAAATAATGGCCCATTTTTGGTGCACATATGCTGTTTTTTTCTCTACTACCGGGGGATGAGGAGAGCTCTACTTGGGGTAATTGTCCCCCAAAACCCCCCTAAAATTCCGAATACCAAACTACTGGGGCGGGGCAGTTCTCCTAGCATCTTATTGATACAGACTTTGGAATGTTGTCAAAAGTCATGTGATACTAATGACAGCTGGATAAAACTAGTTACAGCTACACATGCATCAGAGATTAGTATGATATCACATTCTAAGGTTATTGAACTTAACATTTTGCAGAAAAAGGGCAAAATTCTCCGTTGTAACAGCATCATGATTTCCTTCTTTCAAACATATTCTGACAACCTCGACTTATTTGTGCATGCTAACGAGGCTATGAAAGGGGCGTTGGCCAGACTTGACAAGGGGGTACTGTTGGGGACTACGCCCTATGATGACCATATCGTTTGACTGCCATACTCATTTCACTGCAAGGAACTAGATATCTTGTTCAGTACATGTGATGAAAATGTGATGAAGAGCAATGGTATGAAGTCAATGAAGTAAAAAGACTTACATCCTGCAAGATGTCTCTAATCACACCCCTACAATTTTCCCATTGAATTTGGACAAAATAGGAAATTGATCCTGGATAGAGCTGAGGGGAGATGTTCCCAGCCCCCTCCACTGGGGGGCTGCCAATACTTTTAGCTGTTGTTGGAGACATGTTTTATTGGCTGGAGGGGTGGCACCACAGGGAGTATTTCTTCTTCCATTGGAACATGCTACCCTTCTCTGTTGAAATTGAAGAATTCTTTTCTCAGAGTTATAGCACCCTGCTAATTGCATCCTAGCCCCTATAAAAAATTGTTGGTGCAAAGAAAAAATCAAAGAAGAATATATGTAGTAATTTTCTTATATTGTCATTCTTCATTCTGGTTCACACTGGGTTCTTGCAGGATTTTGATATGCAAATCCAAGGACTTTTCAAGGACTAAAGTAAAAATTGTCAATGAGCTCTAAATTAACATTCTTAGTGCATGTGTGAATGCACAGGAAGCCCTAAATACCAAAAATGAGACATTTATTGGCATCTCAAGAGTATTCTTGCATAGTTTTCTTTAACTTTCTTTTGGAGATTTCTTTGATTATTTTTCATGTTCTTTATTGCTGTGAACAAAGTAAACACTAAACATTCACAAATTTCAAGGAGCTTGATCAAATTTCAAGGTAAAATTCTCAGTTTCAAAGAATTTCAAGTGCCTTTGAAATGACATTTCAAACTTCAACACTTTTCAAGGAGTTCAAGGACCTGCATGAGGCCTTTTCACACTATAAATAAATAAATAAAATAAAATAAAATAAAATAAAATATAAATAAAATTAGTTTTCACTCTTTCCATTGCATCATATTTTTATTTCAAGAAGCATGTTAATTAAACACTAAAAAAGCTACAATTGAAACAATTTTAATTTATATACATCATATGGTTCCCAAATAATCTAGTGACTAATGCTATTGATACAAAATTTGATTGCATTGGAGTGCCAGGAGAAAATAACTTGGTACAGAACAAAAGACTGGACTCTGCTAGTCACTCAACAATGTCTCTTTGAATTATGATATTTGGATCTCAGTTCTGTTTTAAATGATCTATATAGGTCCCTGTTCCGAGAATTCTCAGACTCTTTTGATGAGTGAAATTTGCTTTTGTCCTTCAAACCATGATGAATGAGGTAAGCATTATCAAGAATATAAAAATCATAGCCAAAAATATGCATTTCACAGACTTGACTTATTCTGTTGAAGCCATACTGTAAAAGAAGAACATGATTTGTCACAAGAGGTATTTGTAGAGCATGTCATACTTCACTACCATCAAGCCAGAATTAATTTGTTCTACAAATTAAGCCACAACAGAAATCAATAAGATATCCAGCATGATCAACAAGAACAAGCTTCTATTTCAATTGAATCAAAATATAGTGGAAATCTATTAGCTAAAAGATTGACATGAAATTGATCAGGCAATCAAACCATATAGTTGTCATATTCTAAACAATCCGAATACAATACCAAACTATTCATAAAGCACCTGTGTGTAATTTTGTTTTTGGTATCAGACAACAGTGAAAATAAATTCAGGCAGTCAGTAAACTTAACATGCAGTTTTCCAAAATACTATTGTCATAAAGTTCAACATATAGTTATAATTTTCATTTGTGGAATAGCATAATCAAATTGAAGAAATTATTAGCTAAAAATTATTAAATAAAGTACAGTATGAAGGATACTCTGAGCAAACATTCTTATAAAGATGATAAAAACACAGCAGCTAAAATTTGCATCATGGAAGTACCTGTTTAAATCTCTCATCATAATGCACAATTCTGTTTGACTCAGCAATGAAGAAGGGTTCCCATGGATCCTTCCAATCAACCTTGTATACTACTGACAATGTCTTTGAAGATGTTCTTTGGAAGATGAAGAGCAATGAACATTTACATCATTACACTTACATGTTTCAATATAGGAGAGAAATAGATTTTAAAGCATACAAAAATCATCACAAGAGCATTTTGAGGAGTTAATGTATTCTTTCCATGACAAAATTAAACAATTTTCTTACCTCATCCATTTGTTGTAATCAGTATACTTCTGGCATTTCCAACAAACAGTCTCATAAAATGGGCGTGCCTTGCCTAGGCTCCATAGATCCAATAACTCTTTCTTTGTAGAGGGGATTTCAATCCTTTCTTCTAATTCAAATGTTGGAATGACATAAACTGAAAAAAATAAAAACAATGAAAAATAACTAAAAAGAATTCCACCTGCAAGGATTTAGATCTGTACACTGGTTTTTGTGCTTTTATTATTACTATTTTATTACCATTATTAAAATAGTTTAGGGAGGGTATCCCTTCAGCCAAAGCTGGTTTTCAATGAGCCCTCCATTTACATACAAAATAGGAAAAAAGGTAAAGGTAATCCTGTATACTTTCATATGTAGGGGAGTGTCTGTTAGAAAGGACACTTATCCTGAGTCATTGGCATGTGAGGTAGGGTGGCCAGTTCCTTTTCTTGCTGCCTTTGTCATCCCAGTGTTGCCACCAGGTACCCACTCACTGCTGGATGAACAGTTAGTGAGCATTCAGTCAGGGCATCAAGTTGGACTTGAACCATAGATCTTCCACGTGGGAGGCATTTGCTCCAACCACTATGCCACCTTGTCCATAATACAAAATAGTAAGAAATCTCAAAAACCTATTTACAACTAATGCTTGAAGAAAAATTAAAGGTAAGTTAAATACATAAATATATAAAGTAAATACTTAAATAATGAAAAGAAAGAAAATAATAACCTCATAAAGCAAACTGTACATAATCTATAAAGAGTGAGTTGCATATGGAAGGGGTAAAAAAACACAGAAACCATAACAGGCAATAGAAACAGTATAGGGCAAGTTATGGCCGTCCCCATTTACATTATGTCATTCCCTCCCTTGCTAGCATCTAGCAATGACAAGTTAAAAAACCAGGCTTTGAGACTTAAGAAGAAACTCTACCTACATAATGCAAATAGGAAAGAAGAAACCTACCACCATTTTCTCTTTTGATTGATAAATATTCCTTTTGAAAGCTTTTTCTAAGATTTGCTGATGGGGACATATCAATATCAATGACAAAAACATGCGATGTTCTCACATTTTCCAAAGCAACATTTCGTAGGAGATTCACAGGATATGGCACCTTTCAAGTAAATAAATATGTATATAAATTAGATGACCTATCCTCACTTCCAAAATAAATTTACAATAACAAATTGAGATGGTTAAAGACTAATGATAAAGCAATACTAGAATAGGGATTATACAAATAAAAGAAACCAGTTAAAAACCATCTCATCCAAAAACCATAAGTAGAACAGTCACTAAGAGCAAAAGGAAATTCTGTCAGGATTATAGTCCTGGGGGCTTTAGAACCACTTTCATCAATTTTTCTGCTCTATCCAAGAGCTGCAAGCTCATTTTAATGTTTTGTTCTAATTATATACCAAATTATAACTTGGCACAAATTTGAAGTTCAGTGGAATGTTGAAAAATAAACTGGAGCAATTTTGTGTGATTTTAAAGCATTTCATAAAAATCTAGCAACACACTGCTGATTGGAATGACATTTCCAAACTCTGCATTGGATGGTTTTTCATACTGGTTATTTGTTAAAATTCATTTTACTTTAAAAAGCTCATATAATTGTACATCCCTCTCAAATACTCTTGAAAAAATTAAAAGAGCTTAACAAGATTGACCTTTATTCACAACATAGCAATTAAAAAAGGCTTTCAATACACTTACAGCTTGGTTTTCATAGTTTCTATCTGTTTTTGATTGAAGGATATCATCAAAGGACAAAAAGGACTTGCACACAGGAGGATTGGACTTGATCTTATGAAGGTAAACAGATAAATCATGGTGATATTTTGGTGGATGGGACAAAGCCAAAACAAGACTGAAGATGACATTGCTTCTTACAGCTTGGTTGCATACTTTCATTGTGTAAAGAACTTTAACAGCTATTTCTATGTCCGAACCTGGAGCAAAGACTCCTATAAAGAGAGAATATTGTCTGCCAGTGGTACTAAATCTCAAGAAGAACAAACACTATAACTTTTTTATTATTTTTTGTCCTCCTTGCTATTGGCCACACTTTAGTGGCATGAAGCTTGAAAGCAATAACAAGAATACCTAAGAAAAACCCCTGGACATAATACACATAAACAAAATCCTAGCACTATAATTCACAATCATTTCTTATAAATTTCATCAATAAGTTTGCTTTGTAATCCAACCACACCCCTCAGCAGGTCACATAGTCCTTCACAGCAACATGCTATGTCATCAATCCATGTACGCGAGTGGGGGCATTTCTTGTTTTTCCAAGGCTAATTTGGAAATTATTTCTGCATCTAGTGGGCATTTAGAATAGCTTGCTAGTACTATAATGCACTTAAGAAAAACCCTGATGCTAGAATGCAATATAATAATGTCAGTTCCAAGACAATTTAGCACTCACCAACAGAAACTGGGCCATCCCAGTCTCTTACAAGTCTTTCAATATCAGGTAAATTACTCACTGATGACTGAGTAATAATCGTAATGTCAATACTGTCTTTGACATTTCTAGTTCTTGTGATAAAGAGTGGCCAAATTTTATATAAGCCACTGGCATCAGATTTTAGTGCATCAAAAGATATTGGTTGAAGGTTTCCCTGGTGTAAAAGACAAGGAGTAAATGGCAAATTAATTGTGCACCATCCAAAAACTCCAATCCACAAACTTTATGCATGCAAAGGTACAATTCATGACATATTCCAGACTGCATTCTTTGTAGTGTGCAGGGAATATATTCCCAGTGCCATTTTGACTGTTTCCACCCACGCACATACCAAAATTTGGTGAAAGTCCTATTTACAGTACTATTTTAACTGGTTCCACCTGTACACATGCCAAACCACACAATACCATGCAATTTTTACCCACTTCAATGAAAGCCATATTTGTTGTGCCACTTTTGCTACTTCGACCTGGGCAATCCATAATTTTGGTGTTACCTTCACAGCTTCCACCCAGGCACATGCCACAATTTGATGACAATTCCCCACGCAAAAATCAAAGAATGCAAACTGGGCCATAGTACCATCATTTCTCTACTCTTCAAAATACAAAAATTATGCATTGCATCCTTAGCATTCTTAATAAAGTAAACTCAAATCAAGCATCTATAGCTTCTTCCTACTTCTTTCAATGTACTATGTCATTGTGAAGCATAACATAACAATAATGTTGTGCTCTTCTACTGCACTTGTACTTTTTTCATCTTGTTCATAAAATTCTCTCCCTTTGATCATCGCGTTACATAAAAAGAAAAGTTTATGAAAAGAAGCATTTCCCACATACGATGTATTCATCTTCAATCTTGGGTACTTTCAAAATGAAATAATTTATTACTGTGATGACTACTGCCACAGAAGCAAACGAGCACCAACAGAAATTTCGATTTCTCATCATGTACTACCATGATTCTCTCAGCTGAAAAACAAAAGCTCTTTCTATGTTATCCCAGCTTGGAAACTCTATTTAGAAACTCAGCACGGTTTAACACAGGTATTGAAGAAACAAATGGATTCGTAGGAGCTACAATGACTCAAAAACAGTAGAAATAAAGAACGTATGTCATTTTGAGCTAAAATGCAACATATTTCTTACGTCCTTTCAGTATAAACAATACGCAAGTCCTTGGAACACACTATCGACATGAGCCAAGCCGTCCGCCATTTTCTTGCAGAAGCCTGTTATTGTTGTCGTTGTTGCTGTTGACTAGGAGCATGAGTACTAATCATTGATTGGATAACACGCATAACAACAAAAGTGCGGGAAAAGACAAAATGGCGACATGGAAAATTTGCAAAGAGTAGGTTTTCGAAGGAAGCAAAAAGTCAAATAAATCATAAGGAATAAACCAAAGACAAGGAGATTTTGCAGTGTGAAGCTACTGTTTGTGTGATTCTAGAGGTGTCTATTGGTAAAGACAAGTTTTTTTTCAAAAACTCTAGCTTTGGTAGATAGGCCTACAATAGGTGGACATGTCTCCCATGTTCACAGTTTGGCTTATCTCTAAATGTTTGACTTGTCCGAAAATTCATGCATATAACAACCAATAGTGGCAGCTGAGAGAGATTCAGAAGTGAATGGGTTAATAAAACGCTTAATATGTGTTGTATATTAACGTATTGTACTGATTAAAACGGAAGGCAACCTTGAAATGCAATCTGTCTCAGCGTTATATTTCACAGTGCATTTTGTCGGGAATTGAATTCTGATCTTACCCTTCACCAGTGAATTATGTTAAGGTGAATCCTTTCTTTTAGGGAAGGCATGCAGTTATTACAGTTTAATTACTATGATGCACTGATATAAAATAGAACCGGAATGACCGCAGACAAAGGTAAGCATATTTTCCATCAATTTGACATGCATCATTTGTGAAAATTGTTGAGTTTTGTAAGCGCTGAACATTTCTTTGAATTTGAGAAGTAGAATTTAAAAAGTTGAGATCATAGTATAACACAAAATGCGCAAAGTGCACAATGTAAAGCTATCTTGCATGTTCGATGTTTGATTCTCTTTACTTACATTTACATTGTGCATGCTACGAATTGACAAAGAACTATACTATATGGATATAAATACACACTGATTTATCAAAGTAATGCCTAGCAAGGGTTATCTGTATGTGAATGCCAGAAAGTTAATTGTTGATAAATTCAAAATTTTGTCAATATGGCATGCTTTTTTTTAGAAGTTCTAAAGAGACTAGAATTCACATCTAGTGAAGATGAGTTCCTTGATTATGAAGATGCAAAAGAAAACTGTGTTGATTTAAACAGACGAAGATCTAAGATGGGGAAATTCTCAAATAGAACACCGGCAAAGCGATCTCGGAGTAGCAAGAGAAGATCGTACCCGGAATCAAAGGTTGGTTTTCTAGGGAATGAGAAGGTCATTTTTAGCTCGTTTCCCTAAAGAAAATTGCTCAGATTGCATATAAATGAGCTTTATATGGCCATTTCTACGTATAATATCGGTAGCTTCTTTATTAATTTCCCCCTTAAATCCAGTTCAGTTGTCTACAGTTCTGGATGTAGTGCAGTTTACATTTTTTTTGACTGAAAATAACAAATACTTTATAAGATGCAATGAGAAGGATAGAAAGACACATTTTCTGTAGTTGAAATTGATGCAAGAAATCGTATTGTTGATCGGTGTTGAAAGGTAATTCAATTTTATGTCAATATGCTTCTTGTATGTATGTAAATATGAAAATAGGTAAACGACAAAGGAAAGGCCCATAGACGAACAAGGTCGTGCGCAGCAGCATCAAAACCGACGGAGAATGACATAAGTTGAACTTAGAATACTTTGATTGGATAAAGTGGCGTAACAAAGACACTCGGAGCCTATAGGACTTCAGCAGAATTGGGGCCCCATCTTAATTTCCCTCTAACTAGCACAAAAAGCTTGTCCCTTGAAAGCCTTTGATAAAACCCTTTAGAACATCAACAGCTTGGGGCCCTTAGGAGTTGTCCTAACCCCAACTTATGTCGATCATTGATTAGATATCACTGATAATGAAGGATTTGAAATGTTATTGATCAGCATAAAGTCTAAATCTTTATATATGGCAATATCATTAGTGTTATGGCCCATCTACAAGATAAAACATCATCATACAAAACAGCGTCAAACATCATCGAACATCATATATCCTTTGTATCAATTATAGTCATTGAAGTTATTTGACATATTGATGATTGCAAAGAGTTTCTGGATTGTCAAGGTTTTCATATTTGCTTTCTTGATGGAGAATACAGTTGACTAGAGAGGCACCTTTTTTACCCAAATTGGCAAAATTTGTTTAATGGATCAGTGGCATCACTTTTAAAGCCAGATGGTCAGGAAAAATAGTATGTATTCCTGATATGCAGTCAGGAAAAATAACTTCATTTTCAAGAGAAAAGTCAGGAAAAGTCAGGAAAAAATATTTGGTAGATGCGTATGAACCCTGTTGATACTATTCAAATGTAAATGTTTGATCGTGTAGACTACTTCATCATGCAATCTTGAACATTGTCAAACATGTTAGGTGATGTTCGAGTATTTTACAACATGCAGCAAAAGTCTAATGATTTGTGGCGATGCTCTATTCGTTAACCAATCAAGTTTGCTGAATTGGCGCTTGCACAGCATGCTGGTAGGTGCTCACAACAGAAATGTTTGAGTGTTTTCGACGGAATTTGATTCTCATAGGTGCCTAATCAGCCACTTGAGAGTAGTGTTTGTGCACCTTGAATAACGTCAAACATATTATCAAACTCATGTTCAATGATATTTGACACTGTTTTGTATGATATGATGTTTTATCGTGTAGACGGGCCTTTAGGAAACTTATAATCATTATTAACGTTGGCTTTGCTGTTAATTTGCCAATATACCAAACCATGAACAATTCCCAACTCACTTGGCTTATGATAACTGTAATTCTTGTTAAATCTTTGCATGACCTTGTAAATATTTCTTAGTACCCTTGCCAAGCAATAGTATCTTGTCTGTTGTGCTAAGACGTACATGTAATAAATTTTTGCTCTGCATAGTATGGAACTTTTAAACTGTAAAATTACATTTGTTATAGCTATCACTGTTAATAACATTATCAATATCATAATTAACGATCTATATCACTGCCTTTCATGTTTTTTCCTTCTATCTGAAGCACATCTATCTTACATTATAATCTTTCTAACCGTACTTAGCGACAAAATCCTTATTATCTTTCAGCAATTCACAAAATGGCTATATTTATCACCATTTAGAAACGTGACCTCCCCTTGTCATGGAAATGGCCAGCTTCTATAAAGACATAATAAGTCCATAATCTGTCTGCCTATCTCTATCTTTCAGATACTGCAAGAAACAAAAAAAGCAGGAAAAACAATTAAGCCAACTGCGTTTATCACTACCAAAAGGCTGACAGTAAGTCAAAGATTATATGCAGACAAAAACCTTGTCGAAATTCAAAGCTACTGATTAGTTCTCTGCATAAACGTACGAAAGGGAGGACAGGGAGGACTTTCCCCCCACTTTTCACAAATTTGCATGTAAAGTGTCCCGTTGCAGCTCACAGACCCGTCCTTTTTGCTTGTGAGTGCCCCCTGATGGTGTTTTCCCTTCATATTTTAATTGCTTCTTACGTCCCTGGCTCTCTATCTTTTCTGCTCTACTCCATATTCGTTCACGTGTCTTTAATGAGTAAATTTCTTCATTTACTTTTCTGTCTCTGATAATGTTTCTCTTTCCTTTCACCTTGAGTGCTCGCTGCCGCTAGAGTTATTTTTGCGTAGCTTTATGTGCTAGTATCAATCCTATTTCCATTAGACTGGCATCACTGGTATATTTGGCAATTCAAAGGCATCAGATTTCGTAAAGCGCCCAGGTAGGCCAATCTTGGATTACGAGAATGATCAACTTGCTATTGAAAAGTTCTATTGAAGTTTGTATTGCAGTTTGCAAGAAAATGGAGAAGCTGTTATAAAACAAATTTTGAAAAGACAGCCTTGTGTGTATACAATTTATTTCGTGTGTTGTAGGTAGTGTTGCATCTCTGTTAATTGTCGATCTAATTATTTACATCATATGAATAGGGATATGACCTTCAAAGTTTCAAGGTTTCCTCATCTGAACCAGTTGAATCAAAAGTAGTAATTTAATGGTTTTTGAAGATTTTGACTTGACACCGATGGTATGATCTATCGTGGAATGACCCATTCCAGGAACGTCATTGAAATGGAAATCGCACTTTCTGTGTCGCTATCAGTAGTTTTATTCTCATTGCTGAACATTATAATGCCAGAAATCACCATTTTATAAGCAAGGTATTCAATTTTAACCATTTATTTGTCATTTTCTAAATATTCAAATAGCTTTATTATTCTTCAAAGGAACGCGAAAAGTCATCGACCTTAGCAAACGAAAGGTAAATACGATGCTTTGGTTTCTTTTCTACTTGTTCTCCAGAAGCGTCGTGGCCGGGGGGGCCAGGGGGGGCCACGGCCCCCCCTGCAACCAAATTTGTCGGAAATTGTCGGAAAAAGCTGATCTTGTCGGAAAAGTTGAGATCTTTACTTCCAATTTTTAAAAGCTAGATTTTTGTACAGACATCACATCAGTTTCAGTCTGATGACTTCCATTTTGCCTTTTTGCGTCTTTATCCCATTATATTATTGCTGTTATTATAACAGTAATTAAGTGGCAATATG
>WIPJ01067665.1:334262-345494 GCA_018155075.1 Cassiopea andromeda
ATGAATCCAAATATGTATTACTAATTTAAACAAACAGTTGTCTTTTTACGCATCATATCTAATTATAAATATATATATATATATATATATATATATATATCTATATATATATATAATATCTGGTATTTAGTTATCTTTATCTACTAATGAGCTGCTATGTTTCTATTTTATCAAAGTATTTCAATTCTAAAAAACGAAGATTTGTGTTCTGAGAAAAAGACACCTAAAGGCTCTAGAACAGGTGACGTTTCTGTTTCAGTACCTCATAAGTAATTTACAATAACATCAAGGACAATGTTTTTAAGTAAATTAGAGGGTCAAGATGGTATTACCTAGAAGGCTGAATTAATTACTTAATTTTACTCTGCAGAACCAAATTTTAATTTCTTAGCTTTGCCACCAAAAATAGAGCTAACTTCGATTATTTTATTATGTAGTAAAATCCAACAGTATGCCAGCTAGTTCAGCACAATATCTTTTTAAATTTTCACGCCTGGTTGTTATAAAATGTAGTTTATTGGCGATGAATTTGGTTTGGAGCATCACCAAGGCACTAAATGACATTGTTATCAATCACTGCTGACAATCAACTGATTTTGCATTCTAAATCACTGTATTATTAAAATAATTCAATCTTATAAATTAATATAATTTATTAACTTCATAAAAGTGGCATCGGCCATGACCGAATTTAGTGAGAAACCTCCAGTCTGTATTAAATTGACATTATCTCGACAAATAGACTCATTAGATCATTAATACACTTGATATGCAAATTGAATAATAGAATTTTGGCATGTTGAACCAATCTGTCGCAGTTGTATTTTCACCAATTTATTTTCTTTTTAAGTAAACGCTTGTGTAACAGTCGCTACTGTTATTGTTTTGTAGAAACTGTACCAATTAGTGTATCAAGGAGGACACGAAGAACTGGTACAAGAGGTCAACCGAAGCAGCTAAATGTAATGCTTAGTGATGTACAGTAGAATCCCATTAACTTGGACCCTGGTTAATTCGGACATTCGCTTAGTCGTACGGATTTCTCGTCCCACTTGGATTTGAGGACCGTTATCGATACCTCGGGTATCTCGGAAATTCGCTAAGTCGGACATATTTGCTGTCCCCCCTGAGCGTCCGAGTTAACGGGATTGTACTGTATATTGAAATCTTGGTTGCAATCAGCAATTTCTAGCGTTTTGCAATTATTCTACACCCATCCTTTCATAAAATTCTGTGATTATAGATTCACTATTACCATGCTACTTCCTTCTTCATTACTAGTTTTTACACCATATTTACAGCTCCCTTGTAAGGAGAAGCTCAAAGGAAGGGAGCTAAAGCTTCCAAGGGAATCTTTTAGAGCAGAAAAGGAGCAAATTTGCTGCCGAAAAGAGGGCCCGTAGGAAACAGGCTGCCGAGGAAGAACAATCTCCCACCTCAGGACACAGATGCCTCAGATGCCACAAAGTTTGCCGCTCCCGCATTGGACTATACAGTCACCAGAGGAGCTGCCGATGACCCGATCTTATATCAAGGCCTACACAACCTAGGGTGCAAAATCATGGTCTCCCGAGACTAATGATGCCGATGATGATTACCATACTACTTCCTTCTTCATTACTAGTTTTTACACCATATTTACAGCTCCCTTGTAAGGAGAAGCTCAAAGGAAGGGAGCTAAAGCTTCCAAGGCAATCTTTTACCATAAATTATCTGTTAGGCTAATTGAAATGTTAGGCATTGCTTCTTCCATTCTTTTATTTTGCGTCAGAAAATCTTGCACAATGAGAGCATATTTTACTTTCTGTCTCCGGTTTCCACAATGCATCGAAAACTTCTCTTTAAGTGCTAACTCGTTTATCCCACAGCGGCAACCAGGTCTAATCATTGCACTTCTCCTTCAGGAAGGCTAGCGAGCTCTAACTTAGAATTCTCCTAGTAAATGGATCCTAAGCTTAACTAGAATGCATAAAATTTAGCTTAATAGTTGGACACTTTGTTTCAATAGTTTGATACTTTGTGTTTCTACGCTAAATTTGGTCGTCTTTACTCTTCCTGAAACCTCGTAGAAATCATTTCTATGATACTTATTCTCCTTTCAGACATCTGATGTGTCAATGGTTACCTCTGAAATGGACACTGATATTAGACCAACTGACTCAAATACCATCTCAAAGGCAGAAGCTTCTAAGCAGGATGAATGTGAGCAATTGAATTCGTGAGTTTCCAATTATTCTTGATAAAGCTAAATACTTATAAACTATTTGTGCTTGGTGTAAAAGTAACAGAACTTGAATTTTAATTCTCACATAGAACAACTCTTATACACTTATGTCCTACTTTGGAGCAGGGATGTAACTTCAATATATTTTGGGGGTTTCTGAGGTTTGCCCTACTAAAATTTTGTCTGTGACCTTTTTTCTAGTAACATTAGTTGCTCAAATGATCCTGGGTCCAGTAAGTTGCCCTGGAAAAATACATTGTACTGCCATTTTTGCCGAGCCAAATGGCAAATGTTCAGAATTGGGGGGAGCGACTCACCTTTACAACCCGCTTGAGTTTCGTCCATGCTTAAGTGTAGTAGCATACATTAAGGACAAACTAAGTATCCTGTTTTTGGATGATGGATGCGTGTGTCTGGGAATTTTGATGAGAAATTTCTTGAGAAGGAAAGAAGAGAAAGACTAGGGATGACAGGATACCATATTCTTATAGTGTTGTGTAGAAAACTCTCATTCTAACAAAAATCAAATTTACCAAAATGATTTTATTCTTAGATACGCTTGTGCAACTACGCAATATTCGCCAGCTTTTAATTTAGTCCAGTGTGGGTCAAGGCACCAGTTTGCAGAACAAGCGTTGGAAGAAAGCCGTTCAAGAACTCAAATTGATCATCGGACAAGCTTATTTTCATGCAACCAGGGACAAGGGAAAGTTAAAAGTAACACAGAGGTAGGAACATTAGAACATATTACTGTTTCACAGTATGGGGGTGTAGCATTACAATGTTATAAGCGACATCAGATATGTAATAAACAGTATTTTGTAATACTGCAACCAACAAATCTAAACATCCAACGTGAAGTTGAAGTTTGAATTTTTTTGGTGATGAAAATGTATTGGCTTATCGATTGTGATTTGGAATTCAGAAAGTGGATCACCTTCCCTCAGGCAAGGAATGCATAATTAATTGTAAAAGAGAAGAATTGATAGCTGTATTCTTAGAGGAACTGTCAGTTCTTCAAATACCCAATAAGCAGCTTGCATAAAATTAATTTATGAAGGAATCTGTATTGAAAAATGACTTATAAATAGGTTGATTATTCTGTGTTCGCAAGATCTTTCTAGATTTTCCTTACTATTGACGCTAGTAAAATCATATATTTATGAATTACATAACGATAGCATACTTTGTATTTATAAAGATAGGCAAGGCTCTCTATGATACTGTTACCCATCGCTTCTTCCATGAATGTCACTGACCTTAAACTTTATCACTAAGGACGAAAGATTGCGGCCAAACCGTATCTGTCATGATCCGATGCAATTTTACCATCAACAAGCAACACGCCAACGCAACAATCAACGGCAGCCAACAAAGCAAGGATTAGAGCAACAACAACATGATTCTGGATCCTTTTCTTTCGAGTCTATTACACGTGCTCAGAGATATAGCAATAACACCATAGGACCGTTTGATGCCAAAAGCACTTGCATCACACATTCTCACTTCCATCCACGACGACAAGGATCTCTGCAAAATGATAGAGCGTTCCTAAGAATGGACAGCAGTTACAACCAATATGTTGATCATGACTATGCCACAAACTCTAACCAATTTGATATTTTACATTATGCTGGAGAGATCAATGATCAAGGTGAAATGGATGTTTTTGAGGGCAATGATGAACGGACAAGAGCTCTCTCTTCATACTTAACATTGCCAAGAAAGCCTTGCGTAGATACACCAAAGTCACCATTTAAATTATTTCGAATGAAAATGTTTTGATATGTTCCTAATCAAAATTTCTAGAGAGTTAAATGGTAAAACAATTGTAGAATGTTTGGTATATTGTTTAATTTACGCTTAGCTGTATATTCAAATACATTCAGTTCAACGTACATATATTAGACTGAAGACTATCAGAAGGGAACTGCAAACATCAGTTATTTTCTTATTATTTAGGGTGGTTTATGTTGTTGAATAAGAAAACTGTTTGCTATCATCTAAATCCAATTTTAGATAATTTTCCTGCTATACATCCTTGGCTTTCTTCATTGTGAAAAACATTCCCTTTTCAGCATCTTGCTATACGTCGTCTTTCTGCAGAGTTTTCCATGGCAAAATCCCCGTTCAAAAAGCCTTAAATTTCCAAGCATTAATAGTTAATGTCCTTTGCTTTAGTATCTGTGACACATCAAGAGCAGATGACCTTTGCAAATGGAATTTCACGACAAATCTGTTCCTTGAACATCAAAGGAGTGGCAGTTTTTGCTCCATTTTTTTATCTTTGCAGCATCGATAACATGCAAACTTCATTATTACCTTAGTTTATGGAAATTGTTCATTTATCATGCATTAACAATGAACATTCATTAAAATTTATTCATTTTTTCTTCATAATGCACTTGATTTGGGATGAATTTTTTCCTGTATAAAATGTTTGATTTTGATAATTATATGCTAAATTTGTTGTTTAATAGCAAGTTGAATTATTGACCCTCTTTGGCACGAGTTTTTCTGTATCATTTGCTCACTTGTTTGCTCTTTTTTCATTTCATTTTGCATTGCTATCCTTATCATTATGGTCGTCACTATTTCCATTGCAATCATTATCTTCTCTTTCTTCCTCGGTACGCCCCCCATGGTGCCTAGGACTGAACCTAATTCTCAGTTGATCGCCTACCAACTGTTTAAAAGAGGTGATTAAGTCGGTTGCACTCAATCTACTCTGTTACTCAAGCAGTTCCTGAAACGAACTGTAGCATGAGCCATAGAGCCTGATTTTCGCTGAAGGAACCTGGTTGGACAGTGTGACACAGATCAACGTATGCTCCAATTTTGAATCTATGCAAATACCCTTTTGTCCTTATAAGAGACATGTCTATAAGAAACATGAGGCTGAAATTAGGCAGAAATTAAGAAATATTTAAGATACACAAGCAGGCTGAGCTTCAAATGATAACTTTAAGAAACTGTACTTATCAGGAAATTTTTTATCAAACTAGAAAGAGAATGGAAACAACACCTAATGCATGCCTTACAAAACCAGAACATCGCATTTTTAATGTTCCAGTTGCCCATTCTGGGTTTATATTGTTATTGAGAGTCTTGAAAAAGATTCGTAAACGTCCAAGCAGAAGGCATAAAGTTTTTTCATATAACAATGAGTGTAATTACCCTTCAACTTAGGGGAAAATTGTCTCTGTGGCCGCTCACCACTGTGAAGAGGTTTTTGAATCATGTAATGGTGCTCATCATCATTAATCATCATCATTTTACAATTTTTAACAAAAAATTCCTGTCATTGCTGTTAAAAAGTTCAACTTTAAAGAGACTGAGTCTGAGTTTAGCCCTATTGCCACACATTACAGTGCTGATTTTATTAAACTTCCTATTCCATTCATTTTCACCAAATATCCTCATACTTAAAATACAGCTATATCTGCGTAAGGAGAGCTTTTTGGCTTACTGAGTAAAGAATTTCATCTCATTTACGATAGCAATTGATTGTAAGGAAAATTAATTTCTAATCTCTATTAAGTTCTATTGCCAAGAAGTCAACAACTTTTGCTTAAATTCTTGTACTTAAACGAATTACAAAGCAGTCTCATTTAGAATAAGAATAAGCTCCGTACAAAGAACTCATCTAATGCAAACAGCTGCAATGTATATGCATTGAGCTTTTAATTGCTAAAATCCTTGTTTACAAAGCTGAGCCTCGAGCTTTTCGTTCTACCAGACAGTTTTTAAATGATTTTCTTGAATTAAAAGTCATAATGTTTAAAATTAAATGAGTCATAATTACCTATGAATTCTGTATTCAATGAAAAGCATGCTGGTTGACTATAGACGATGATAATGCATACTAGACAAATCAGCTTTGGTGAAAAAAGGCTTGAAAAAGAAAGAAAAGGTGCCTGAAATTTCTAGTTTCTTTATATCAAATGAAGAGCAGAGCCAGCAGCACTTCAGCTACAATATATTTTTGAGGAAAGAAGGTTATTTTATGTTCTGTACTAATTTATAATTGCTTAGAATGACAATGCAGCAGGTTTTGCGTACTTCAGATTGTCTAGTGCTCTGCAGTTTTTTTAGAATATTTCAAGTAGCATATATGCATTTGGACATTATGATATTTCAAAGCATACTGTTACAATGCACTTGATATTTTGTCAGGGTTCATACTGAGCCTGGAAAACATGGAAAGTAGGCCATTTGCCTAAAAAGTCAGAGAAAACCAAAGATCTTCAGGGAATTTTCTATAATTTTTGTCTAAGTAAGGGAAAAGTCAGGGAAAGCAAAATTTTAGTCTCCATCATCATTTTTATTAACTATTAGCATGGTTGTTTGCAAAGTCTTTGCTCTAATTGTTGTCAGTGTGAAGGTCTAGAAGTATTTTAAGAAGTTAATACACATTTACAGCAGGCTTCTTGTTGATGAGTTTTCACTTATACCCTCAGGACCCATAGAGCGTGAGTAATTACCGCATGTAGGGAGATCCTGTGGGTGAAGCGAGCAAGTAGGACAAGATTGAAAAACGTGTATTACAAGACACAATGATTTGAGTTTTATGTTAATTTTTCCACTGCAAAGCTTTATATTTTTCTGTATTTTATAAATCCACAACGTCGATCATGGATATAACATCAGCACATGTGAACTTTATCATTTAGCATTGTGAAATAGCAAGTTATATGTACAATACTTAACTAGTAGGCTCTATATTCCTTACTTCTTTTTGCATACATCTACATTATGGTCAGGGAAAAAGTGGGTGTTTTTGACTTCCAGTCAGGTAAAAGTCAGGGAATTTCGATTCACTTGTTGGGTATGAAATCTGCTTGTGTTCAATTATAATATATCATATGATTTCATATTCTTTGCAATCTTTTTTATTCATCATATATTGTACATAGCATCTTAGATCATAATACTTTCTTTTCACATGTAAACAATAAGAGATCGTTAGAATCTCTCTTCGCCTCTAAATTGGAATAAAATGATAATACCTTTCCACCCTATTTTATTCTTTAGATTTCTTCTCAAGCTCAGTCATTCTCGTTTGTAGATATAAAATAAACAACTTCAAAAAGAATTAGGCCACTATCACTGCAATGCATAATAAATGGATTTAACTGCATTTTTTAATGTATCGCATGTGTATTTGAATCTCCAAGTAAGATATACGTATGTGATGTACGATTAAAGTTCAGTGTTCCAGTGTTGACATTTGTTAGAGTTGCCAATCAAAGTTTTTGATCCCTGAGAAGACAGAATCTTGTTTTTGAACAGACAGAATTTACTTAGGATAAATTGAACTCTATTTTCTCCAAAAAATATAATCTATTTACTCTATTTTCTCCAAAAAAGCAGTTATTATTTTCTATATAGGTAGATATTAAAACTTCAAAATAATGAAAGTATGTCTATAGCCCAATAATTGCTCATGACTACAGCAAAAGCTCTATTTAGCCCTCTCTCTTTGAAGCCAGCCCCCTCTAATTATTCCCTCCTTAGAAAAAAAATTGAACTAATTCCCTTCTCTCTATTTAGTGTCCCTACTTTAAGAAGGAAAAATTTCTAACTAAATTGTACTATTTCGCTGGTTTAGCAGTCCTCAACATTGACAAAATGCAGTGTAATTTCCGGAACACCCAGTCCATCTTACAGCATTCTTGTCGAGTTTCTCAAAATCTGAGACAGCAGCCTTCACTCTCAAGATATCTGTAAAGCAAAATAAAATATTTCATAGCAAAGGACGAACTAGCAAACTAATTCTTTGTAAGTATTATATCACTCTCAAGGATCTTTGTTTTGAAAACAAACTTACGCAATTAAATAGTATGTATTTCACTTACATTGAAAAGTGGAGATGTCTTCCATGGAATTGGCATCAGACTATTATTACAGGTCCCAACGCTAAAATACTCATCTATCTATCAAGTCTTCTTCTGTAGACTCGAAATTTAACTATACCCCTGGAGTCTTGATAAAAATATTCAAGTTTATACGTTTGGAACTAATAAGGTGGACATCTACTGAATTTAGGTTCATCTAAAATTAATCAGCTGTGTTCACATAAAATTGGGAGTTGAACTTAATATCAGCTTGCGTGCTGCGACAATAATTTACCGTCCATAAGTTATACAAGATTAATCATATTTTTGGCAAAAAAATCTGATAAGTAACTGTGATATTTCTGATAAGTTAAATTATAATGAATAATTTAAAAATATGTTGTGCCTTTTAAATCTCTATGCAGAATAAGCATATCAGGTAGTTTTAAATGATGTTCTGAAATGATGATAAAATTAACAATTAAGTCATCACTAGTATATTGACCGCATAATAATCAATGAGGCTCAGAATTTTTAGTGGCAACTAACTAATGAGTCTCAGTCATGAGGCAGTGATTTTCATCCTGGGCTCGATGGAACCCCAGAGGCTCGATTGAATCCTAGAGGCTCGATGGAATCCCAGAGGCTCGATGAGTCAGTTTTAAAGTACATAGTGGTAGCTGCCCATACTGAAATGTCTTCGATTCCAACCGATCTTAAAACGATTACCTCTTTTTTGAGTTGAGAAAAGGTGCAGCATTAGTTCCTAGATTGCTGGGGTTATTCTAAGTACCTCCATTATATCTTTGATTGTATACTTTTAATTAAGAAGTTCCTTTTGTACTTTTAATTACTTGTTTTGTTTTCATTCATTAAAATATAAAATAAATGGAGAGCCTCTTGGAAGAAAGCATTTGTTGAAGGGCCACCCTCCTGAAATTAAATGAAATGGAAAAAATGAATATATATATATATATATATATATATATATATATATATATATATATTGAATTAAAGCACGCTTTATATTTCCAACTATGAAGGGCTCATTGAATGCATGTATCGAACTTGTGAGGCTCAGTACCTTCAGGGTTAAGAACCATTTTCATACAGACAACTGAAGGTGAAATTGCTTTCTCAATTCCTGTGTATCGTCTAAGAAACCAAGATACATACCTTCTCCTTTGGAAAATGTACTGATAAATATGACTTGCTTCTACTTGTAGTCATTCAGAAACAAGATTAGCAGAAGATGGTGCTAATATTTTTCATAACCGCTGCCTTTATTTGCAATGCATTTGGTAAGTAGAAATTAGAAGTTAGATAATTAATGCTTAGGACATGTAAGTTGTGGAAATTTGGAACTGAGTGACAACAAGCGCAACTCCTAATCCTATATAAGTGAGGTAGGCAAAAATGTCAAATTCGAAGGGAGAATATAACGCATTTTTCTCCAAGAGATTAAAAAATGGCAAGCAAGATGTTCTAGCTCATTCTCTATTGATCCAGATTTAAGGCCATGGACTTAGATTCTCTAACAATCTGCTTTTAAGAAATTGATATTACAAGTAGCTACTATGTAAATTTTTTTTGTTAGTGTCAGAAATTATTTTAGTGACTGGAATAATGAGATATTTTTCAAAGAATATTGACGTGTTTTAAATCTGTTGGTACATGTTGTAGCGAAAGGAAGTGAGGTAAATGAGACAACGATGCCTGGAGCAAAGGAAATCGTTAAATATGAAGCCATGTTGGTAGCTGATATCTTAGGAAATTACAGCAAAAATATGAGGCCTGTTGTATCATCCAAAATGCCGGCGATAATTCGATTTGCATTCCAGTTAAACAAACTTGTAACCTTGGTATGTTTATGATTTATAAATAATTGATTCATGCAACTTCCCATTCATAAATAGAGACGTAATTGCATGGTACTCGTAGGGGCAATGCCCCAAAATGAAATATTTTGTGTTATTTTGCGCCACCAACAGAATTATTGAGCTGGAAATTTTCATAATCAAATAAGGCTTTTGATCCCTCCCCCAAAGTGATGACACAGGCAACTTTTGCCCCTCCAGGATATTTCCCTTAGCTACGTGCTTGGAATACGGTAATCATTTAACAGAATATGGAGTAAAATGGTGGGAAACCCGTATTAAGATCACAGCATTCAGAGACTTTCACATGTTTTCTTTCCATATTCTTCCTTTATGTACTTTTTCTTTAATTTGCCTAAATTGAAATGAAAGACAAAAACGCTTTATATATCTTTTCTAGTAAATATTGAATATGGTAGAGACAGGGGCGGTGCCACGTAAAATTTATGGATATCACAGGTTGCCCCACAGCCCCCATAGCAAATCCAATGGCTAGAAACTTCAAAATTACATTGAAAAAGAGACCACCCCCTCATTTTTCGTCACCTGTGCCTATCGTCCTTTCACTTTTCCAGATGTTCCATGGCCTTTGTTGGCTCCATCTATTTGGCTTATTTTCACTTCATTTTTACATTCTTCAGGATTATTGCCCTTCAGTTTAATACATTTTTAAGGAGCCTTCCGTTAAAAATGCACAAATACATTATTCACATGATATCATGAAAGTCATTTATAACAAAAATTTAAGAATGATTTTGAACAAGGCCAAAATGGTTCAGTTATCCTAGCCTTAGCCTTCTCTCACCTATTTATGGAACCTTCACCAATTCATTTCTTACGACAAATCTCTAATATTTTTTATCTTCGATTCTTCATCGAAATTATCCTTGCAACATCATTAGCACCTTGGTAACTTATCATATGATGAGAAAACGGAGCTCCTCCTCTGCAAAATTCTCTGTGACAACAAATGTGCTTCCATGCCAACTCTCTGCTCTCATCAACTTACAAATAAACAGAGCTCTGTTTTTTAATGGAGAAGAGTAGGAGTTATTTCAGAAAATAGTGTACTAGGCTTTGATTTACAACCCTTTTCCATAAGAATTTTTGACATTTACAATACTTACTGGCTAACATTCTATCGCTCTATTTTTCAGTGCTTTATATTTTTCACTGTACCTTCATTACCGGTTCTACTTCAAATATATCTGACTTGATGCTATCCATAAATATATATATATATATATATATATATATATATATATATATATATATATATATATATATATATATA
>WIPJ01067665.1:348401-359763 GCA_018155075.1 Cassiopea andromeda
ATATATATATACATATACACATATATATCATTTTCTAGAAAATGAAGGAACAAGTTCTGGTTATTGATTCCTTCATTTTGATGGTATGTACTTTCACTAGTTTGGTTGCAGTGGTAATTTCTAGAGGGGGGGGGGCTCTGGGGTTAGAGCCCATTGCTAAAACCATTGTTCATTTAAGAAGCTCAGCCTCCCCATAGCAACTTTTAATTCGCTTTCTTTTCGTGATCTTTTGTGTCGTATTGCTATGATTAACTTCGAACTTTCTGAGATCATTCTAATTGTTGATTAGACAATGTCATGAGTGGCCTAAATTATCACATAACCATCTTTGAAATAATTGGGTTTTTGCAACTAAGCCATAGCCCTTTCATAATGCTGCACCCAGAGCCCCCTAGCTATAATATTTAGAAATCCCACCTATTGCATTGTAAATTTGTTAATATAATGTCTTTGTTATCTGGCAAATCTTGCGAATATTTTCTATGTACTTTGAGTGCCTGTATGACAAACTAGCTTCAATCAAACTTCATTCGTAACGATGAGATCAAACTAGTGCATCGTTTCAGAGCAGGAATATAACTTTGTTAGTAATGCCATCATGCGGAGCCTGATCACTCTCACAGGGAGTGGGAATGCCTTCAAAAGCACACGTTGGTTGGGTTGCCAGCGATACATTTACTGTAGGAGTACCTACGCCATAGTCATAGAGAGAGGCACATGTCCTGAACAATCAAAGTGAATTAGAGCAAACCCATTACAGTTATGCCTTGATTTTCTCATTTTCAATGTAAGGATTTAAAGTTCAATATCAATTCAGCTTTCAAGTGTGAATTGTGACATTGTCTTTGCAGGAATGGGAAGATCCTCAACTGAGGTGGGACCCAAAGAATTACAATGGCACAGATCTTGTTGTCTTGAAGAATACAGATGTATGGACCCCTGACATTGTGCTCTACAACCAGTAAGATTGATTCTTGTCGTTGAACTAGGAGACAATATACAGTTGCAAGGGACTGAACTTCCATTAAAAGTAAAGGTAGTCCCGTATACTTTCGTACGTAGGGGAGTGCCTGTTAATGAGGACACTTATCCTGAGCCATCGGCCTGTAAGGTAGGGGGGCCAGTTCCTTTCCTCGCCACCTTTATCTTCCCAATGTTGCCACCTGGTACCCATTTGCTGCTGGGTGAAAAGTGAGCGAGCCTTCAGTCAGGGCATCGACTCGGATTCGAACCGTGGACCTTCCGCATGGGAGGCATTCACTCTAAACACCATGCCGTCTTGCCCTCAGGAATTTCCATTACTTGAAAGAAAATAGCTTGGCATAATATTTATATTTTTGCTATGAGTAGCATTCAAGTGTAATTAGTAGGGCTACCTGCAATAAATGTTGTTTATCATAATGCATTAAAATTACATGTAACTAATGCAGCTATATGTTGTGTACATATGAGCACATAAACAGGGACGAATTTTAGATATAATTATTAGGGGAGTGCAAGATTATGAAGGGTGTTGGCTACCACGCCCTTCAAAGACCTGTATAATGAAGCCACACCCAATTGAATTTCCATTATTGTCCCATCTTAAAAATTACTTTTGTCGCAGAAACCGCAGGCTTTGTCTGTTGTATTTTCTTGTGACGTAGCAGATTTTAGATGCCTCAAGGATTTAATTGCCGTTAGAAATTCAGGAATGAGAGATTAAATTCTCAGTGCCTGTTTGTGAAGTAATTACATTAATTTAGAAGAGACTGTGTAATGAAATGAAAAAATTGTCTACAAATTTGCTAACGATCGAGATAAACAATAGAAAGCTACAAGTTTTTTTTATAAGAACAAAGTTTACAAGAAAATGAGGCTCAAATCGTCAAAATCTTAAGAAAATCGCACGAAAATCATGAGGCTCAATTTCCAAAATTAAGTGTTTTTATAGGCCAAAAATCGGTATTTCGTCGTTATTGCATTCAAAATGTTAAAGATGGAATTCAAATTCCAGTACACAATATCAATAACGAAAGTGTAAACCGTTTCAGCCAGTTTATTTCAATAAAAGTTAAGAAAAATTTAAGAAAATCTCAGGCTCAATTTCGGGAAAAGCTAAGAGAATTGAGGCTCAGGCAAAATAATGATTTCTTATAAAAAAAGACGTGTATTTCACATGCACCCAGGTTAGTTTGTGGAATGTCACTGAGAAAGAATAAAACAAAAATTTAAGTAGCTTAAAAACTTGTAAATATCTGACATGTTTGATATTATGATATTGGTCGAGAAAGATCAGAATCCTGTAAAAGTTTCACCGCAAACAGGAGCAAAATGCTTAAGCAAAGTGCCATAATGACACTTTGCTGCAGCATTTTGCTCTCATGTGCGCCTAGCTTAAGGTTTACCGAATGATATAAAAATAGTGCAGCACTTCCCGAATGGTGTGACAATATTGGGGGTATCATACCGCCTACACACCCGGTAAGTTCGTGTATGCATATATTAAGTTCTTTTGTGTTAAATCCTAGGGCACAACTTTCTGGTGAGTCATACCTTCAATCTTACGGTGCTCCAGTTATCGCAAGGAATCATGGTGCTGTCCGGTGGACCAATGGCATTACGCTAAAAGCTTCATGTGATATTGATATCACGTGGTTTCCATTCGACAATCAAGTATGTCTGAAATGCTTATAACTTTAATGATTTTGACAAATGCTGCTTCAACTAGACCTACCTCATTTTGAATTTGGCAGGGGGTGACTTTTTAGATATCAAGTGCATTGTTCTTGTTTTGCAAATTTTTTCAGAGTCTCTCTATTATAGAATCTTAAAATCTGGAAGTAGACCTTTTTAGCAAATGACCAACTTCATCGAAGGCACTTTAATTCTTGTGAATGGCATTCCGGGTTGATGTGCAAATGGATTTTATTGGGAGAGTAGCATCATTCATAGTCAAGCTTGAGCGCGAATTGCTAGAACATGAACTTGGAATAAAGTTAAGCAAAGCGTCATAATTTCATTTCACTTTCAATTCTTTACAAAAGTTAAAGCGTACAGTTTGCAAAAACCTGATTTACATACTACCTTGATAAAATTTGAAAACCAGTTACATGAAGCTTCTAAAAAAATTATGTACATATCAAAGCTAAAACAAACACAAAATAATGAAACATATACAAGAAAAATTAATGCTCTCGTCTGTTCACTCAATAAAATTGTGAAAATGACCTTAGTGTACCCTTATTTCTTTGTTCTTTTCAAAGAATTCTTTTACAAGCCAAGCACGTTCTGGCTCCTTTAGCCTGGTCCAGTAGGCCATTACAGAAAAGCATCCCTCTATATCCAAAGAATGATAGTAAATTCAAAATGAAAATATGAGTACTCCAATTTTGGGGGGACTGGTCAGTCGGGGCCTTTTGGGCAAATGCCCAAAGGGCCAGCTGCATGAAGTTTAGAAAAAGTGGAGAAATTCTGAATATGGAGAACTTCACAATGTATATATGAAAGAGAAATGACATTAAAACTGTAGATCTACCAGACATTTGCAACCTTTTTTCAATATCTCTACGAACCTATTTATGCTTCTAGAAATCATGGCCGGGTTTTATCACACTCTGCCCAGGCTGAATAATTTAGCCAGTCCGTCCCTGCTCCAATATGCACGCACGCGAGCACTTTTGAATTTGCACATACTCTCCTCTACTTGCAGGTCTGCATGCTAAAATTCGGGTCATGGTCCCTGACAGTATCGCGTCTCCAGCTTCAGTTTATAAGAGAGCAATTAGACACACAATCTCTGATGGACGAAGGTATGCAAAATCTACAGGCCAGTTTGCAATTCTCCATTTCACTGAGTTTGTTATAAACATAAGTGGCTGGAACGTGTGTTGAAGCTAAGAAGGCTGCACTCTTTTCATACACCTTACTATCATGAGGAGTACCTAATTTTTCAGCTAGCCTCAGTATCCTTAAACGCCTTTGACTTTGAGCCTCAAATTGTCTTTTCATTCTTGAAGGAGAAAAGTTGCAAATTTGCTTGCAAATTGGCTGAACCTTGACTATTCTTGTATTATTCTTGATTTATTCTAGATTTTATCAGTTCATCAGTTTATCAATGAATACATTTTATCAGAAAACACAATTTTCTTTATAAGAATAGAGTCTATAAAAATATTCAGGTTCAGAATTGCTGAAATTTAAGAATAGTTTAAGAATAATGCAAAGTTTAAGTTTCAAAAATTTCTTGGGAATCGCAGCTGAAGTATAAATTTCAAGAGAAGAGCCACGACGAAAAGCATCTTTCTTCTTTATTTATTTCAACTTATTAGAATGTCGAAATGGTGAAATAAATAAAGAAGAAAGATGTTTTTCGTTGTGGCTCTTCACTTGAAGCTTCAAGTTTCATCAGGACTTAAAATTTTGTGTATTTGAGCTATGGTACTGTTTTCAGATTAACGTTTTCACTATCGATATTTGTTGTTCTGCTCCACTTCTACTCTTCTTTATGATAAAGTAGGCTAAGGCATCAATAAAGATTTGAATATAATCCTTTCATTTTCAGATGTGGTTACAGCTTAAACATTTAAGAATAATTTAAGAATAATGCAAGAATTAAGACTTAAAATTTTGTGTATTTGAGCTATGGTACTGTTTTCAGATTGGCGTTTTCACTATCGATATTTGTTATTCTGCTCCACTTCTACTCTTCTTTATGATAAAGTAGGCAAATACGTCAATAAAGATTTGAATATAATCCTTTCATTTTCAGATTTGGTTACAGCTTAAACATTTAAGAATAATTCAAGAAAAATCTAAGGGTCAAAAAGGAAAAATTAAGAATATTGAGGTCCTGTAAAAAATTAGGTATTCTTATAAAAAAATAACAATAATAGATCTACAACAATATCAGGGCTCATGACCATTGAAGTATAAGAATAATTTAAGAATAATACAAGGCTAAAGCTTCATAAAGAGCACTGTTTGTAGATTAACTTTTGCCCTATCAATACAATGTTTAATTTTGCTCTACTCTTGTTTTGCTTTATAAAGAAGTAAGATATCAACAGACATTTGATAATATTCCTTTGATTTTCAGACCAAGTTATACCTTTGAAATTTAAGAATTATTTAAGAATGTTCATAGAATCAAAATAAAACAATTTAAAGAATATTGAGGTTCTGCGAAAGTTAGGTATTCTCATAAAACAGGAGTGTATTCTTACATACAGAAAAGTGTGCTCCGTATTTCTTTCATAGATTTACATATTCATGGGCGTAGTAACTGGGGGCTAGGAAAGGGGAGCTCAGGGGAAATTCTCTTTAAGCAACTTTTCAATTTTGAATTTCTATCGCTGCCAAGAATTATAAAGTAGGAGGCTAGTTCCATTCATTTTGAGTTAAAAAGCACAAAGACTTTTTAGTACTACCATTCAATCAAAAGAAGTCTAAAAATAGGGAACTGTTAGCTCTAGGCCTAAAGCTAGATTCTTTATACTATACAAACGTATACCTTGCGTCTGTTATTGACTTCTTTCCCTTTGTATCGCCTTAGGAGACATGCATGTAAGAAGTGGAATTTGGAGTATCGTGGAACTTAATTCATCGTTGAAATCGGTGAAGTTTTCTTGCTGTGTGGAGCCATTTTCTGAGATCAGATATACTTTGAAGCTCAGACGACTACCTCAGTTCTTTCTGCTGTATTTGATTTTTCCATGCATTGCCATTATCGGGCTGGCCCTTCTCTCATTTGTCATACCACCTGACGGCGGGGAGAGAGTTGGATTTGGCATTACAGTGATACTGAGTTTCAGCGTATATCTAATTGTCATATCTGACAAGCTGCCTGAAAAATCGAACAAAGCATCACTTCTTGGTATCCTCTTTGTCACTGTGTTCTACATTTTGGTAGCTTCTTTCATATTATCAACAATCAACGTGCGGCTCTCTTCCAATACCCACCCTCCTCCAATGTGGCTCTTAAGAATGGTAGAGAGGTGGGGCTGTAAAAGATGCACAGCGTGCAAGAACCAACGCATTTGCGCAAAAAAAGAAAAGAAGACAAAATGCCTTAAAGAGGAAGAGTTGGATCATAAAAGAGATGATTTTGTTGGTGACATTAAAGTTCAAGCTGATACAGCTCATGATTGTGACACTGAAGATGATGGTGAGTATATGTATGCCCTTGTTAAGTTAATCAATTTTGTCATGCTATTAGTTATTGTTCCAGTGCAACTGATTATCAAAAAAAATTACAAAGATTCAAAACTAACATTTGAAATTTACTGAGCTTTGAAGACATAATGAAGAAATTCAACAAGTTAATAGTTCATATGTAGTTTGTTAACGAATGGTCTTGAGGAGTGGGTTTCAGAAATAGCATACCTCATATTGTGAGCAGCCAATCATAAATGGGAGTCAAGCAAAATGGAATGAACACCTTCCCAACTTAATATTCTTATAAAGTTTATAAGAATATCAAATTTCAGAATCGTTGAAATTTAAAAGAGCAGCCTTGGCCTAGCGGTAATGCACTCGACTAAGACCAACATGGTCCTGGGCTCGAGGCCCACCGCATGCCATTGGTGACGTCAGGAAGGCATCCGGTCCTCAAGGCTCGTGCCAGATCTAAAATCCTCTCAGAGACACCCTCCAAGCCCCAAGGAATTGGGGGAAACGGATGTAAAATCAAGTAAGAATCGCTGAAATTTAAGAATAATCTAAGAATAATGTAAGGCTCAAGCTTTATCAAGATTTAGAATTTTTGAGCATTCGACCTATAATGGTGTTTTTGGATTAACTTTTGGGCAATGAGTATAATGTATTTCATTCTGTTCCTCTTTTGATTTGTTTTATGATGGAGTAAGACATGAACAAAGATTTGAATATAGTCCCTTCATTTCCAGGCCAAGTTACAACTTTGACACTTAAGACTACTTTAAGAATGATCTTAGGCTTATAATCGGAAAAATATATGAATATTGAAGATCGGCAAAAAATTATATATTCTTATCAAAAAACGTGGGTATGCAAGTTATAGGTAATGATTACTTAAAATGACTTGTAGTTATCTTTAAATTACTCTCTTTCAGAGACGTTCAAGAAACAATGGAAGTTCATTGCGTTATATTTGGACAAGATCTTCTTCAAATTCATCGTCTTCATCATCTTCTTACTTCCAGTTTTGATTGTTCTATCTATCAATAGGAAGTAAATCAAGGATAGAGAGCCACATCATAACTATAAGCCTACTCTATGTAGTTCAGCTTCGATTACAGTTGAACTGCTATTTCCTGGTGTGACGTGCAGAAAAGAGAAGACATAAGCGATCAGATGTATGAAGTAGGGGGTTGTGGGAGCGCAGTTGAGAATTTGTCAGTTAACAAGACATACAGCAGGCATGTCCAAAGTCCGGCCCGCGAGCCAAATCCGGCCCTCGGTCAAATTTTATCCGGCCCGCAGCCTAGTCATGAAATATATAACGCTCGTATACTGTTAATTGGCTAGCAGTATTAACATTCTTCATTTACCCACTAGAGTCCAACAGCACTTTACACAACACAACCCCCAACCCGCTAGAATTCATGGTCAGTGGTTTCCCACCAGAATTCTCACTTAAGAGCACAATTACTTCTGTTTAAGAAAAAAGGTTAAGTGAATATTCAAGTGCATGTGATATGCTTGTTTCAAATGTACCAAAAACATTCTTAAGATGTTGAAATTGAAACAAAAAAGCAAATGTGAAACACAAAGTGGCTTCCAAAAATTTTCTTAAATTATCGTTGCTATATGTAAAAAAGGTTGGCCCCCACCACTTTTACAATAGAAAATCCGGCCCCCGTCGCAAAAAGTTTGGACACCCCTGACATACAGTAGTGAAAAGTTAATTTAAAGGGTCGCTTTCTCAGTTTCTTATACAGATAGATGGACAGATAGATAGAGCATGGCATTGTATCTCTGCTTTCTTCTTTTTGGAAGCTGCATTTCCGCTTATAAATTGGATGCTATATCATCCAAGCGTTCAAAATCAGAGCATAGCACTGTATCTCTGCTTTCTGTTTCGGAAGCTGTATCTTCCGTTGGTAAATTGGATGCTATATCAGCCAAGCGTTCAAAATCAGAGCTCTGTGCTGTCTCTTTGTTTTTAATCCAAGCATGTCTTGGATTACCTTTAAACATGGGAGGTGTACTCCTTGATTGTGTAAAAATGTGCTTTTGGACATCAGTGCGGACATTAACGGCCCTTAGTATTCTTTCATAGAGCGTGGCCAGTAAAATTGAAAATCTGTGCCAAAGTTTATGCTTTAAGTTGGCAGTAAAAGTTTGCAAGAAATATAGCCATCCAGCAAAATTCGAAAATATAACTACCAATGCCCGAAGCTATAATGAAGATAAATGCATCTAAACATTTCGTTGTTTTAGAGAGAACAATTATTAGCATACGGTTGTTAGTCCGCACTTATTATGTATACCATTGCAGGTTATGCATCTTAGGCTGAAGAATTCGATAATGTGATAATCTTAGTCCGAAAGTTCTTGATCCATCTCTAAACTTGCAATATCAAGTGTGACCCTTTCAAATATATGGAAATCAAACGTCAGAAATATCTTGAATAAAGATGTTCAAGGGCTATGTAATTCACCTTGTCATGCTTCTATACATTCATTTGGGGTTTACTGACAGAAGAAATAAACTCGTTATGTCTTGCTTAAGTTCACTGTGGCTAGACCTTAATTAGATGTTTGTAAATGTACCATGAACAGCCAGCTTTTTAAATACATGCATCCTATGGTCTTGGTTAGTGCTTTCTTTTGCAGAGAGGCCAGAAATCTAACTTTTATCGCCAAAATCTAACGCCATGCTGGATTAGACATTGGCATGCTTGTCCTTTTCTTTCGCTGAAGCTGCTATTATGGAAATAGAAATCAGTAAGCTAAATGGTGCCATGAAACTTGCTTCCCTTGAGAAATATATATTGCTTTCGTCAGTTTTCCTGCGGCCCAAGAATGCCACTTTCTTTTTTAGAATGATTCTTAATCTAATTAGATTAAGTGAATCTATACCTTATAGCTACACGTTTTTTTTATAAGAAAATCATTATTTTGCCTGAGCCTCAATTTTCTTAACTTTTCCTGAAATTGAGCCTCAGATTTTCTTAAATTTTTCTTAACTTTTGCTGAAATGAACTGGCTAGAGTGGTTTACACTTTCGTTAATACTATTGTATACTTGAATTTGAATTCCATCTTTAACATTTTGAATGCAATAATGACGAAATATCGATTTTTGGCCTTTAAAAACACTTAATTTTGGAATTTGAGCCTCGTGATTTTCTTACGATTTTCTTAAGATTTTGACGATTTGAGCCTCATTTTCTTATAAACTTTTTTCTTATAAAAAAAACGTGTATTTTAATACGGATACTTTTTTGATAACCTTCTTACATTAACAAGACAAAACTGCTTCATGTGCACAGTGGATGCAAAGGATGTTTATTACTGTTTTCACATTCTTTGCATCGCATCAGAAATATTTGAAATTCAATTTTCAGGAAGAATTGTATAAATTTGCATGGTTGCCTATTGGTTGTAGGGTGAACCAAGAAAATTTATAAAGTTATTTAAGGCAGTCCTGGCATTTTTTTGAGGCAACAAGGATATGTTGCATGATCACATTTAATGGCATTATCATTACTTTTGAGTCTTACCATGGCTGTATCGATGCAATAACTGAAACTATCAAACCTTTGGATCACTTAGGGATTGTGGGGAAGTCCAAGCCGCGCACATGTTGATTTTATATGTTTTTCTTATACGTTCATTTATTTAGATATTTAGTTGTTCGGTATGCTGTTTTATGCTTAAAATGATTCACGTATATATTGTATTTTTATTTATCCTACGTAAGTACGCTAATATATATATTTGTAATTCAAAGGAGCTGACTAACTTAGCGGTGCTTTAATGGACTGACTAATAGTAGAGCCGCAATAGATCGAAATTATTTAGAAGCAAGTATAACTTTCCTGTTATTCGTAATTTACTTGTTTATATTGAATGCACTTGCCAAGAAATTAGAAATAAATAGCCCCGTAGTTTGCAACCGAATCAGTTGAGTTAGTTGAATGAGTTGAGTTGAGATGAGATGAGTTGAAGTAGAGATGAAGAAAGTATGCTATGAATTGTAATATGATGACGCGTACGATGTATCAATGAGTTTTCTTCGAAGATTCTGAGTTCATGAATATATGTTAGAATCAGCACAAATAGAGTAAGATTGCGATCTACAATAGGGATTATTGTTTATCATTTTCAATCTTGTTTTGTATCAGTCAGATTAATCTTTTCTTGGTTTTATGATCAATTCAGAAGCTCTGATGGATACTCTTCTGTTTTCTAAGATGGAGACAATTAAGGATATATGTTCATTATATATTTTTCTCAATATGCCTCTATAATATACCTTGCACCAATAATAGGAATCATTCTTACTGCTATTTAATCTGGACCATTACATAATAGATCTTTGGAATGTGATAAAATTGATTCATTACAACTTTTTGTGGGGCAAGTTTGATTTTTACGCTATCATATCACAGGCAGCACATGAGAATTTCAAATGGTGTATTGATAGTAGTGATTTATCTTTTAATGAGATGTAAATTTACAATCCAGAAGTGGGTATTGTTACTGATACTTTATCCTCTGATACTTTAGAACTATAGCAGGGATGGAAAATAATTAAAAAATTAAACAAACCTCGGTGTAGTTTGATGTTGATTATTTTCCATGCCTTGAACCAAAGGACGAGGGATTTATATGCCCTTCCACCCTTGATTGCAATACTATGATTTTCCCTTTTTCTAGAGTTCTCTTTTCTGGACTGGCAGACTCCATTGGTATATCAGGTCGAACGCAACGTGTTGCTCATATAAATCCCTCGTCGTTTGGTTCTAGGCATGGAATATAATCAGCATCAAACTACACGGAAGTTTGTTTAATTTTTGTATTAAAATATCATATATTTGGCCGTTGGTTTCACTACTTTTGCCGAAAATTTGCCGAAAATTTGCCGACTCGATGGCACATGAGCGGGCACTTTGCCCCCTATTATCCGTTACTGCATACCTGCACCCACACATTTATAGTTACAAATTTTGCCCAGGAGCAGATACCAACTCACGCTGTTGACCCCGAGTGGAAGTCGTCATTGATTATGCATGCGATTGCATCATGAGGTTTGACTTACTAAAGTTCTATTCAATACTGTGATATGGTTTGACTCATCAGACAACTATTCAATTCATCTTTCATATCTAGTGATCTGTTCACAGTGTCACATTCAGTGGCGAGCCGAAAGACCTTTGATTGGGGGGGGGGGGCTA
>WIPJ01067665.1:362778-386652 GCA_018155075.1 Cassiopea andromeda
TATATATATGTATTTATATTATATATATACATGTATATATATATATATATTTATATATTTATTTTTTTATACGCATGTATATGTATGAATGTATGTTTATACATACATATAGACATATATATGCATGTAAGATATCAAAAGTTCTTTTTTCTCTAGGATGGATTCTCTTTTGATTTCTTCTTTGCATTTATGGAGCTGCTTTTCAGTCTAACCATTTTTATAACATCTTTTCATTCCTCATTTTTGCGTTCTTTGTGATTTTGATGTCAATTTTGTTCTTGCAAGTTGATGTATTTAATTCTCTTTGAAAAAGGTGTTGAATTGTATCTATAGTTGATTGATGAGAAATTTTGTTTGAAAAATCAATTGAATTTTGTTACAGCAATTAAATAATTTTTTGCTCAACTAGAGTAGAAAAAATTGCATGTGTCATTTATTAATAGATTTTTATTTTTATAGGTTCATTAATGTCATCTAACGGCAATTCTAGTGGATGTGAGTATACCTTTGCATGTGACATAGTTTGGAATTAGCCATAGTTTCTAATATATTCATACAAAGAAGGAAAATTATCTTCATCTTTAGCCTTGGTAGGGCTTAAAGCAGTGGTTTTCAATGATTTTGGTTGAGTGGAGCCCCAGGGATGTATTCCAGTGGCTTGCAGAGCCCTTGTTCACGTATCTGCATAGAAGAGTCAGAACTTAAAGCCAAATGTAGTATTTGTATAACTTATGGCGGAACCCCTTGACTGTCCTGGCAAAATCCTGGTTTAAAAACAACTGGTGTAAAGTATGTTGAAAAGCACTACCACTTGAAAAATTCTATTCAAGGAGGTTATTAAATTTTGCTGTTAATTTCAAGCTAACAATATCCATGAGATGTGTTCCCATGTATTAATATTCAGGGATAGTAGGTTTTTCTCAGTGTTCTACCCTTAGTCATTATGAATCTCCTGGTAATGGATTCAGTGATGCATTTTGGTTATCTCTGTACATTCAGCCAGGGGATGTTTACAGTAAGAGGGGTCTTTCCAACTATTTGGAGCTCTCTTTATGATGGTATGAGATTTCAAAAGAAGTCATGTCAGCCTAAATGTTTTTTTATGACTTGATGGTGCCTGCTATGCTTGTTGTCAACATAAGTTATTATTTCTGATTTGATTGCTTCTGTTGCCTTATATTAGTGCTAGCATTGAAGTTTATTGGGACTCTGAAATTGAAAGTGTTATTACTATTTGAGTAAATTTCAAAAGTTTAAGCATTTCTTTTCACAGTGCTTGAGGACTTCAGTTCAAAAGTTGTAAGTATCATTGATATTTTCTATTGCAAGAAAAAGCTAGCCTATGCCTCGATTATTGTATATAAAAATATATTGATTGCTTCTCAAGTTTTTTATGAAGTGAATTATTTCATTTGTTTATTTCTCAATTTAGTTAACCATTTTTTCATATACTGGTCTCGCAAATATTTCTCAGCATGAAATTTCCACATGCTGCACTATTCCTTCCACTATTGCTTGTTTTCAGATGTTTCCAGTCTTTTTATGGCCTAGACTTCAAATATTTTTGTTGCCTTTTTTGATGTCAAGAGCTACTTGATGAAGACATTATTCAATAGTTGAAAGTAGGAAAGCTAGATCCCTTTATTTTTAGGCAAATTGACTTACTATCTGTCTGTTAGTATATCAATTTATCAATCTGGCAGTCTGTCAATATGTCTGTCAGTCCCACTTTCTATTCATCCATCCTTACAATATCCACCCACCTTTCATTTTATTATAGCATACCCATTATTGCATTCCATGTTCATTATTAGGAGCTTTCTTTTTTCTATGATGTGTGAATATTAAAATTTTTGTCTTTCATGGTAGTGCTTTTCATACTTTCTTCCATGTTAGTTTATCAATGGCATGATGTTTTACAGTCCAGAGAAGTCTGAAGCTTCTTCAGAGGTCATATGCTGTCTAAAAATATAACCCCAGTGTTGGGGAACTTTGTCCAGCTATTGAGAAAGTCCTGGAGATTCTCCAGGCCTTTCACCAAGTGGGCGTGGGCAAGGCCCCCAGAAGTTTCAAAATTTAGCTTTATACCCCCTAAGAAAGCTTCATGTACAAGTAGTGTTCATTTCGTTTTATTCATTCTCCTCATTTTTATCTCCTCAAGATATTAGCACATTACAAATCAGTGTATACAAAGTCTTCAAGTTTCAATTAAACACATGTTGAGGGAAATGTTTTCTTCTCTGCAGAGAGATCACTGATGAAAATAAATTGCATTTGTATTTGTAGATCATCTTCTAGAGAATATGAATTTAAAAACATTTCGCGTGGCAAGACCCAGACTCCTCCTTTCTCTGCTCACAAACAGCATATCCATTCCACGTTCTTGCAGGGTTGCTGCACCTTCTCTATTACTGGCTGAAATCTTTGGTCAATGTCTGTTCTTTGTTCAGTTCCATGACTATGATTCATGTTTATTACTCTCTCTTCAACTTCATGCTTACTACTCTCTCTCTCTCTCTCATCGCACCCCGACGCCCCCAGTCGGTATACCCTTGACTTTGTCCCCTTTCAAAATCGAGCTGGTTACGTGCCTGGGACACTCCTGATTACTGCTAGCAGTATAGCAGCTTTTTGCTTCCTTTTCTGGTTTGATGATGACATTTGGCACAATATCCATTTTTGCGGAGGATATTTGATAACTGAGTACGATGTTATCTCTGAGGTGATGAAATTCCTGAAGATTTACTTTCCCATGAGTAGTTTTTATTGAAAGAGGAAATATCATTTTTGCACTAAAAACGAAGGAGGAAGACGAGGATTACTTGTTATTGGTAATGTTGTAATTTCTGCTTCATCATTGTGGCAAATTTATGTTCAATCAGTGACGACTGCACAAGAAAAGGGTAGGATCAGAGTTTGTTTTCAGAGCTCCAAAGATGTCATTTTGTTGTCATGTTGTGTATACGTCTTTAAAGTGGCAATGAACATATTCATTTATGACGACACCGCCCCCTTTTGTTGAAAGCAACGTAAGATCTCCCTTGTGGCCCCCATCGCCCCAACTTGGTAGCCGTCCTTGTTCTCAATAAAGCCAAGCCTGGAACAAACAAAGCCATAGTGGCCTTGTTTATTTCGTTTGTTTTATTTTACGCTCGCTAGCTATGCTGCAATTCCGAAGTATACTTTCAAACTATGCCAGCTATATTCAAGAACTTTGTCCTAGTTATACGACAAAGATATAAGTTCGTTATCGATTTTTTGGTTTTTTTCGGTAGTATCACTGCAGGATTCTTTATTTTATGTTTCCCAGATTTTTCCACCCTCCTGGAGAGATTACAAGGAGAATATGTTCCATAAGACATAGCAAGTACATCTTTGACGTCTTGGATTTGTCACTTCATGGTGTTATTTCGCTCTATTCTGCGATCGTAAATTCGCCTTTTTGCTATTAGCATAATCACTTTGATAAGCGAAGTTTTTTGCGATGAAAGCAGATGTTGTTGTTGATCTAATAGTAGGGCTCGATCGTAAATGTGTAGGGTGGAATTCCGATGTTTTCTCCTTTCAATACAACGTTTTACGCACAATGAAGCTAAGTTGTCATGCATAATTGATTCTCTTCAAACCACGCAGTAATCGCTATGCTACTACACTTTGAGAAAAGAATGGAAATTGCTTTTGAATAATGCTGCTATGGTTCTACCCACTAAGCCGTGCGGAGGCTATTTCGTCTCAAGTTGCGCCAGTGAATGTGTGTGATAGCTGTATTGTAAACATAGATCATCGGTTATTCCTATTTGTACTCCTCTTACAAGCGTTTGTGTTTGGATATATTGTAGGTGAGTAGCACATTTGTTTGTATAGGTTCTTCTTTGCATCTATCATAGCTTGGCTTATTTGGGTAGCATTCTTTGCTTCGTTTTGGAGTGAGCTCACTATCTAATCAAACGTCGATCGGTGCAGATCACCATTGTTATTTAGAGAATTGGAAATTCACCTGTTGACCGCTGTTTCATTTGTTAGATGTACATGTAACGTTTTAAATTGGTTTTCAGTTTAGATTTCGATTCTTGCTAGAATTACTTTAGAAGCCTCTTTCGACAGAGGAAAGGGTGGACACACGTTTAAGCCGGCCGGCAAGTAGGAACTTGTTTTAGCCAATCCCAGTGTGATTGAGGCGTTTGAAATTCATATGCATTGAAAGACTCTAATCTTGACCTGAAAAAACCACAGTTGCCATTATGAAGTTTGTATTTTTATAGTTTTCACTAGCTCAAGAACCAGTCTATTTACTAAAAATGCCACGGATGTATTAAATTTTTGTTACATTGTTCACACAGAAGGTCAACCCACGCGCAGTCATTGGTCATTAATTTAAAGATCTTGGGCTGTTGCTATATTGGTTGACTTCATGAAATTATGTTGTATGCGAGTTGCACCGACTGCTTCTTATCAGAACACACTGAGAGCCTTTAAACAATACACCGTGCCCTCTGTTGCAATTGGCTTAGCGGCTAAATACTCTTGTTTTTGGTTAGGAGGAGCGATACAAATGTTTGTCATAGAGTTCTATGTTAGAAAAATAGCCCAATGTTTAAGATCCTATCCTTTACGGAGCCTCCACCTTCTTGATAGCTACCTTAGCACATTTGCTAGTATTCCATTTTTGACTGAAAGGTTGTAATGAACGAAGTAAAGTTTGATGCTAGTGCCGCTTAATTGCGAACGCACCATCAATATACCGATACGTCATAAGAAGCTGAACTAACCTAAAAGTGAAGATTGCATCTTCGCTTTTTGGTGTATGCATCAGACATTGCAATGAGTCATATTTCTAAGTCTAAATACAATAAAAGTTATTTCTTTGTTATGTATACTCGCTTTGGCGAAGATTTGGATGGGTAGAAATGCCTAATTACATTTATATCAGGAATGCATGATACGTAATGTTGTGACGCCGATTCTTTACGTCTGTTTCTATGCTGCATTCATTTCCACGTAGGAACAGCACGTTGGGGCTATTTTCAGGGTTAGGAGACATCATGCAAACAAAACGAATGAGAGAATATATACAAGTTTTCCAAACTGTGTATGGCTTTGTTTTGATTGAAGTGTTGCTCGTGTAGAGACCGTTTGCTACATTTACGTCATGCTCAAGAAGTCAGGGATGTGCCGATTGGGGGGGACATGGGAGCTTCCTGCCCCCCAATACTTCAAATTTGCAAGAAAGTTGATCAAAATGCAGCCATGCTGCAAGAGAATTAGCAACAGTATTTTCTGTGAGCTTTTTTAGTAACAATAGTTGGTCAATTGGTCAAAACGCCCCCCCCCCAACAGAAGGTGTCTCTGCACATCACTGCAAGAAGTGCAACTACATTCAGCTCTTTGCACGAATTTTCCCACCTGGTTTCTTGTATTGAATATGCTGACTTTGTGATGTAGTTATTTGGGAACTAAATACATACTTTTCCGTTGACTATCTGTCCTGGCTTGGTTGCTAAGCATGGTAGCACCTTACACTCAGTGGTGTAGAAGAGGGGGTGCTGGGAGGCGCAGCCCCCCTAACTGTGACGTGAAGGAGGCTCAGCCCCCTAGCTCTGTAAATTTTTTCGAAGTAGAAACATAGAAGAATCAATATTCTGTTGTAAAAAGCTATTTTAGATTCAAAGAGCTGTCAAGAAATTGTTAGTTTACAAGATATAGAGCATTTGACATGCATTGTTTTTGGATGACATTATCGCTTTCTTACATAACTGCGTGATTAACTGCAAAGTTTCTTATAAAGATACATACAAGAAAAGAGCCCCCCTAGTTATGAATTTACTTCTACACGACTGTTTGCAATGGTAGCATTGTATGGTAAAATAGAGAAGTACTCATCACAATATTTTCAAGTAGGACATGCTAAGAATCACGTCCTTTGCCTGCTGTTGTTCCATACGTCAGTTCAGAGCCACGGAGAGGAAGAGGGACAAGTTTCCCCAGGACTAGAGACCTCATAAGCACCAGAACGTTAAGGTCATAAGTGAACATCACCACCATCATCATCAGAATCAGAATCATCATTACTATCATCATCATCATCATCATCATCATTCATCAACATCATTCATCATCATCGTCATTCATCATCATCATCATTCATCATCATCATCGTAATCATCATCATCATCATTCATCATCATTATCGTAATCATCACCATTATTATCATCATAATCATCACCATTACCATCATCACCATCATCATCATCATCATCATCATCATCATCATCATCATCATCATCATCATCATCATCATCATCATCATCATCATCATCATCATCATCATCATCATCATCATCTTGTTTCTTCGCTGCCCCCCGCAAGAGGCCTGGGACTGACCGTGGGGTCATTTGATTACCTAGCAGTTGTGTAAAATAGGTGATTGAGTTGGCTAAACTCAGTCGACTCTGTTTCCCAATCAGTTGTTGGGTAGAACTGCCATGTGAATCATTATATCTGCTTATTACCAGCATCACTACTATCATCATTACCATCATTCTTCTTCTTTGCTTCCCCGAAAGGGAATAGGATTGACCTTGCGGGTCAGTTGTTCTTCATCATTATCATCACCAACATCAGTATCAATACCGCAATCTAAATCTTTTTTGTCAATTTCATCGCCGATGTTAGTTAACTTTGTTTTCCAGGAACTAAATCAAAAGTTGTCAACTGATCAAGATCAGGCAATGGCTGATATGACGACATTCCAGCAAGAAGGTGCTATCCCTGCTCATCGGTAAGACTTACTGCTTTTTGAAAATGTCACTTCTACTGATCAACTGAAAGTTGTGGCTGAGTTGTGGCTGATCTTGATCTACATTTCTCCATAAGTATCAATACTTTGGTGCTTTATAGGACAGAAAAATAGGTAATTATACTGTTAAGTATAATGAATAAATGTCTTAATTTTGTTGGATATTTTATTGGAAGTGCAGAAAACAATTTTCTCTTAGCTAAGAAATGCTGGATATTTCTTCTTTCTGATAACTTCAGCTAATTTCAGAAATTCAGATAATTTCATGACACTGAAATCATAAAAAATTTGAAGATATATTAATGCAGATTGAATTTTTGGCAGCATGCAAGAGAAGTAGTAACATAGGAGAATTAGTAACAATAGTATTGTTCTTGAAGCTTTGCTCTCATATTTAAATAAGTTAAAACTATATGCTGTTTATAAAAAATTGATTCATAAGCAACCTAGTACTATCAGTCTATTAGTAGCTCCCGTAAAATTAAGGAAAGCTTTGTAGCTTCAAGGAAAGATCCGAGGAACTTTTGACCAACGCCTTTTATTAAAATCGTCACTTGTTGCAACGTTACGCTGAATCAAAACAATGGACACGATGTTGCTTTAGATCAGGGGTATCCAAACTACGGCCCATGGGTCAAATGCGGTTTCCATCCAGTTATTATTGGCCCGCTTAAATTTCTGAAAATGTAATGCTATATCGTATATGTCTGTATATATTGCCATTGTTTGCAAATGTTAAAGAAATATCTGATAATGATAAGTCCAAAGCACGGCATCACTACTACCATGGAGGGCAATGTTATTGACATTATATATGTAGGCGAGCTAGAAATCCACACAGTACTAGCGTATCACTGTGCTGCTTATGATGTGTGGCCCGTTGCTTATTGTTCTGTATTTGGCCCTTGCTGCGAAAACTTTGGACACATCTGCTTTAGATATTTACTCACACATGCGCATTTTAATGGTTTGCTGCGTCAACATTTTGTTTACGTTTTCACTACAGTTTTGATCGTTAAATTAGGAAGCTTTTAAGAAACTTTTCGAACTAAAATATGGTCGAGAATTAAGAAAATTGTACTACTAGGCCGTAAGCCAGGTTTCTTATAACGGACATGTATATGACTTACTCATAGAAATAATAGGGTGTCCAACAAAGACCGATTACTCGATATTCGGTTACCAGTTTTAGTATTCAGTCAGCAGATTCTCTCACCGATTATTCGGGAGGAGTCAAATTAGTCCACTAATCGGGAGGAGTCAAATTCTTTCATTATCCGGGCGTAGTCAAATGATTCGATTATCGGATTAGTCGACTTCTTTGATTATTTGGTCGGGAACCTATGGCTCGCGAGCCAGGTGTGGCTCCTTGCAAGACTGGATCTGGCTCTCTCACTCACAGACGAATCTCAGCAGACTTTCTTCAAAGTATTGCAAAACAGCAAATACTCCCAGTGAGGCCTTCCAAGGTTTCCACTGGTGTTGTATTCAGTTGTCTAATTGCTCGAATGGCCAAGTTAGTGACGAATTGGAACATTTATGCTCCCATGCGACACCAATGCCCAATTGTATGGCTCTCGTGGAACTCAATTTTTAAATATCAGGCTTTGAAGGCTCTCTCAGCCAAAAAGGTTCCCGACCCCTGTACTAGGCCGTAAGCCAGGTTTCTTATAATGAACATATATATGACTTACTCATAGAAATAATAGAGTGTCCAACAATGACCGAATATTCGATATTCGGTTGCCAGTTTTAGTATTCGGTCAGCAGATTCTCTCACCGATTATTCGGGAGCACTCAAATTCTTTCATTATCCGGGCGTAGTCAAATGAATCGATTATCGGATTAGTCGACGTCTTCGATTATTTGGGTGTAGTCACATACAAACGATTATCCGGTTAGTTTAAAAAAATTCGGTTCTCTGGTTGAAATGCAAAGTATCTGGCTGCTACTATATTAATAATCAATAGAATGGCTCTTTTATGATGCCACTTCACAATGGCCGAACAGACAGTTTTTTCGCATTGCTTTTGTAAGGAGTTCGCTCATAGAAACTTTGTCCCAGCAACGCCGTATGTCTGACCACGCCTATGGTGGAATCAACCTAAGTTATGACCACCCATATTACCGAATAATTGATTATTCGATAAATATCGGACCGAATAAACGAATAGTGAAATCAAAAGATATGGGCAGCCCTACTGACTACACGAGCTAATATACGATTCGTTGTGAAGTCTATTAAACATTTAAAGAAATTCGATATTTATGGAGCTGCAACATCAATGGCAAGATTTTTCATTATATGAATTCAGTGAAAAATTTACAATACATGTATTTCGTCCCTGCGCTTCTAAGTTTGTGCCACATCTGTTACGAAGTCATTTTAATGCAAAGGCTCCATCACAATGACAATTAACGTGAGACGAAAGCAACCGAAAGAATGTCAAATATGTATGTGGTTTCTAATATAATGTATTCGGTAGCAAACGATTCCCCGAATTCTGTCAAGGCAAATCCCACTGCAGTATGGATCACCAGCGTGAAGATAGTAATGTCGTCAAGGTGGATATTTGTTAGGCAATTTAGAATGCAGTTCATTGCTGTAATAGAGATATGTACTTATATAGTTGTCTTGGTAACAATTCGCGACTCCATAGCTTGTTAGCGAAGTACACGTATTTTGTTGTATGAAACCTGGCTCACAGCCTAGTACTGAAAGTTTCTTCATTTTTGGCCACATTTAAGTCATAAACGTTTCTTGAAAGTATCTTAATTTAGCGAATTACATTGGTGTAAAAGCGTACGCAGAATGTGAATGTAGCTAACTGATTGTCCAACAACAAACAAAATGTGTCACTACGAGTTCAATTCCAAAGCAATGTCGTATTCAAATTGTTTTGGTACAGCTTTACGTTGAACCAGGTAACGATTTCAATATGCTATCTTTTAAAGGTTTCTTTGCTCTTTCCATGTAGTTCTAAAAGCTTCTTAAATTTTAGATTTTCTAGTACTAGGTTGTTTATAAAATGGTTTCATTTAAAAGAAAAACGTGTAACATAATTATGGCGTCAAAGATTCCATCATCTTTTTATTCATTTTGTGTAAGACAGTAGTAACCTTTGACCACTATTGGCCTGACCAAGTGGAGAGAAAAACGATTGAAGTCCTAATCCTTGTACGTCAGAAGATAAGCGCATTTGTAATCTAAGATTTCTCTTTCCGTTTCATTAAGTGTAAGTCAGAAATCCTATCATATCTTGTCAATGATTTTGTCACAAGTGATCCCTCTTTGTGCTGTATCTTGTCAATGATTTTGTCACAAGTGATCCCTCTTTGTGCGGTATCTTGTCAATGATTTTGTCACAAGTGACCCCTCTGTGCGGTATCTTGTCAATGATTTTGTCACAAGTGACCCCTCTTTGTGCGGTATCTTGTCAATGATTTTGTCACAAGTGATCCCTCTTTGTGCTGTATCTTTCATTGATTTTCTGCATCTGGGGCTTGCTATATAGGTGTGAGGTTGGAACGACCCGTAGTCAGGGACGCTTGCACAAGAAAAGGGCACCGGAGATCCTACTTCGAGGTCATACTCTTATAAATCTCTTTCCTGATAGTTAATTATTAAAATGCGTATGAAGCAATTCTCAACGAAATGGGACAGGCCCCCCAAGTGGGCAACTTGGAAATGAGTCTTCCCAAAGCACCATCGTTAGGTTATACGGAAAACGAAGTCTCAAAGTAAACCAGTCTTTCCGAATATATATTTTATATGAAATAACTTAACAAGACTACTAATGTTTCGTCGTACTCGACCTCGCCAACTCTCACACACTCTCACGTGATCCTTTTTCCCGCGCCTTCTCTCTCTTCACTCTGTACCAGATCTCTAACTAAAATGTTTACTAGTAATGATAAAGTACAGTACAAGGTTACTTCCTATCAATAATTGCTGTACTTTCTCAAGTTTTCAGCAATGTGTCCCTCACTACTTATAAGTGGGGGTGGGGCTCGAGGGCTTACGACAGCACTTCTACAACATAAAGAAGTTTCATGCGATTCTCTCATACCAAGTGTCTAATCAAAGAGCCCTCCATGGTTGAGCCCATAGGAAAATTTTGAATATTAGAATTCTCAAATGGCCGCAAAATACAATCTTGGGAGTGTTTGTTGTAAATAGAGTACAGAAAGGATACCCAAACGTCTTCTCTCATAAGGGCAAATCTTGCCCCCCTCACCTCCGCTGGTGGAGGGCAAGGGAGCGATGGCCCCCGCTGCACCGTGCTGCAGGCGTCCTTGCCCGCAGTTACCTAAATATTGAATCTGCATTATAAATTCATAAGCAGAGCCTACTACTGGTGGAAAAAGCCCATCCCCACCCAAAAATGGACTTTGGTTTACTTCTGGTTAGAATTTTTTGAAGATCATGTCTCCATCTAGAACAAGCCCTATTCAGAATTTTGTTTTCGGGATTTCCTCATTCTTTTTCTTTTCTTATTAAGTAATATCGGGGAAAGGCCGTAGGGCCTATAACAAAGCCCCGACAAAGAAAAAAACTGAGAAAATGGGAAAGTTTAAGTAGAGAGGGAGAAAAGATCAAGTTTGTTGATGTTAGATTTAACAGATGACAAATTGTAGGATTCGGGGAAAGTAGTAGGTGGCAATGAGTTCCACAGTTGAGAAGTTCTAGGAATGAAAGATGATTTGTGAGCTAGAGTTCGTGGATTAGGTAGTGTAAATTGGAAAGGGTGTGAATCTCATTGTCTTCATATTATCTGGAGCGCATTATGTACAGTTGTACTTTCCAGTATGTTGTTAATTTACCCTGCGAGTACCTTAAAAGGGAACACAATCGTTTTTATCGCCCCCTCCTCTTATAACTGATCACCGTATAGCATTATTCTATATTGGTTTGACAAAAGATGAGAAACCTATTGATTACAAGAAGCACCAACAGTGAAGCACACAGAGATGTTATAAAGCCAATGTTGTAGAATTTTGTCATTGAATTCAATGCCTCAATATCTCAATTGTATCTTAACTATTCAATTCGTCAAGCTTTTTATGAGTCAGTACGGGATGATCCATTGTGTTTATGATTTCTGTAAAAGATCTATGACCCCCTTTGTCTTTATTTTCCCGCATAATTCTGATTTATTGTTTAATTTAAAATAGCTCACTATTCCTTGTTTTCTGTTCTAAGAACTGCATATTTTGCTATCAAGACAGTAAATTATCGTAATGATCTGCCTAATGAGTCGAGCTACGATTGTGCAGGAGGCAATTCTTTATTCAGTTGTTAGGACCTGCTTGCTCCGATGACAGTTAAGTTCAATTCTCATTGGCGTCCAGTACTGGACTCTTCTGATACTTTTTTTTATGAGAAACGTAGCTCAAAGCCTAGTACTAAAAGTTTCTTAATTTTTGGCCACATTGTAGTTCCAAAAGTTTCTTAAAAGTTTCTTGATTTAGAAAATCTTAAGAAAATCACGAGGCTCATTTTCCAAAATTTAGTGTTTTTATTGGCCAAAAATCGATATTTCGTTGTCATTGCATTCAAAATGTTAAAAATGGAATTCAAATTCAAGTACACAATATTTATAACGACAATGTTAACCATTTTAGCCAGTTTATTTCAGTAGAAGTTTAGAAAAATTTAAGAAAATCTCAGGCTCAATTTTGGCAATAGTTAAGAACATTGAGGCTCAGGCAAAATGACGATTTTCTTATAAAAAAATATGTATAATGAAACGAATCTTATGTACTCTTTGTTTTGTGTGAATGGTCTTGTAAAGACTGCGGCGACAAAGGGGGCTCTTGGCTTGCTCAGGGAGCTTACATTATCCCCATTAATGGATTTTCGAGAAGTCGTAGGAGGCCAGACTGCTTTCTAGACCCTTTTCGTGCCAGATTTGTGGCGAGCAGGAACCTTTATAGAAACTCGCCAATTGCAATTTGGCGAATTTTGGCGAGTTTTATGAGTTTTACCAGCTAAATTGGCGAGCCTTTTTGCTAGAAAAGTTGTGGCTTGGATCTGTGGCGAACAAATGCCCAGAATGCATACTGCTTCATATAATTGACACCAAATTTGTTGAAAGTTGCCCGGTTTCGCACGCATAGGCTATGAAAATGTTTTACAATTGCTTTACTTGTCGCTGTACTAGGCCTAAGGCTACGCTAGCGGATGTCATTTGGTAAGAATGTCATCTAGGTATGATAATAACACTTTATAGTTATCTTTGTTTATTTCTTGTGCGCCAATGCTATCCGACCTTTTTGGATCATCCTACCCCTTTTCAAAAGGATGTGTCCGGTCGTGGCCGAATAATCGAATAATCGAGGATGTACTGTAACTTAATATAATGCGGTCTTCCAAGGTCTTCCACAATCTTATCATGGAATTCCTTTTTGCCTCACGACGGAAGGTTTGCAATGTGTAATAGTGTTTTAAAGCTTTGTATAGATTTCCATATTGTTAATCAATTGTTCTACAGAGACTTAAGGATACCTAAAAACCGATTATTAGGAAGGGAATCAATGAATTTAAAGAAGCCAGTTGTCTAAAATCGTCACGGAATGTTGAGTAGTAAGCTATGAAACTAGGTCCCAGATCCCTGTGCTTTGCCAATGTTTTAGAACATCCAGTATAAAATACGCTTGTGTTGATGCTTTGCTTTTCAATCGTAGTATGGCGGTAGTAACAAACGTATAACGACTAAATCTAGCACGTGGCAGCATTATCACAACCGTTTTACTCAAACGGCCAAAGCAGGGAGAGCTGTTATTGTATGACAACAGGCTTGTACAGCCAACATCATCATTGACGTAGTAAGACCTGTCTCCATTAAGGCGAATCCTAGCAAAAACCAGCGGCCAGCGAATAGTGGGTATGCGCAGTAAGATTTTTCAACCCATGTCACTGATCGCTGCGGTGCGCTGCGAAGTTGAAACATCACGAAGGCCTTTCTAATAATCTTTAGGGTCAAAACTGCTGGGGTATGGGGTGCAGCACCCTCGATAATAAAAAAACGAGGATTTTCTCTGGCAATGTTTTGATTGATCGTATGTATTGGTCGTCTCTTTTCATGGCTGCATTTGTACCAGCTTTGGGGCCTCATTTCTCTTTTGGGGTCATAGGCTATAAAGACAATGAGGTTCAAGCATGACGTGCCTTTACATCATTAAAAGGTCAAACCCTTTTGTTGGGCATCGATGCTTCTCACTCCCTAATGAAAACAACCTAGTTTCGCTTCTTTTATACTTCTTAATTGTTTCACCATTTTAGCATGACCGATTGCGGTGACTTTCCATGTGCACCCTGCAGGTGATTTGTGGATGCCAATCTACTCAGTGCCTTGCCATGTTTTCATAGATCCCTTTGTTAGTGGCGGTTTTAGGGATCGCGGGGCCTGAGGCTGAAATCATCTGCGGGGCCCTTGTTTGAAGTATTTACATGTTTTCCTATGATTTCTTTTCAATTTTTTCTCAGACGTGGGGCCCCTTCCGGGTTATCAAAAGCGCGGTGCCTGGGGCCATGGCCCCCTGGCCCCCCTAAAACCGCCACTGTCCCTTGTGCGCTCTCTATTCTGTGGTGTTAGAGTACTTGAAATCCAATACTGTTTTAATTTTTTCCCTTTCAATGGATTTTAAGATGTCATCAAATATTTCCCAAGATGTTTGTCTATAAATTAGATTTGTAAACCTCACTGTGGCGAATTGAGGTTTGATGTTTTAATTGTAGACACATCTTTTCAGAAACAAAGTTCTCCACATTCACTTTTATCGTCAACCATCTTATGTTTTGATCTATCTTTTCTTTTGCGGATCCATTAGATTTAGCATGTCCAAGAAAAGAATAACGAATCGTTGTTCTTTATTTTGAAAACTTTGTGACACAAAGCAAGAAATTTGTTTTATTTTGCCACTCAGGTATGCTATCTTCAGCATTAAGGATGAAGGAAGTCGCTTTAGTCTTGATAAACCTTTCCAGCCTAATCACATAGTACATGGCTAGGGACGAAGCTGAAGAGGGGTATGTGGGTGATGCACCCCCAACCTTGAAAATTTGCCTTTTCGCAGGGGAAAAACTGCAGCACAGTGTATTTTTGCAGGGCGACTTACTGGACCCAGGTCTACGGACTGATCATATTTTGACGAAATGTCAAACAGCTGTTACTAACTCAAAAAAGGTCACAGAAAACACTGTGACCAATTCGCTGATTATAGATCTCATTTTCGCAGGGCAAAACTTCTGACACCACTCCCCTTTGAAATATCTTGAAGTTAATTCCCTGTATATTGCTTGATTGGTTAACAAAGTGAAGTTGGATTACACACTTTTTTATAAGAATAAATTTTACAAGAATATTGAGCCTCAAAATCACAGAATTTTTGAGAATAATTCAAAAAAGAATAATGTGAGGCTCGAGCTTCATCAAGACATGAGAATTTTTTGTATCCTAGTTATACTACTGCTTGCAGATGTACTTTTGCATTATTTATGTGTATGTATGTAATCGATTATTTATACACGAAAAAAGTAGCCCTTCAACAACTACAATATTACATATGCATATATACACTTTAAATAATATATTAAGAAAAAAATTATTGCTACAACATATCAACAAATGTTGGAATATATTCCTTAAATTTTTAGGTAAAGCTACACCTTTGATATTTAAGAATAATTTAAGAATGATTCTAGGCTTAAAAGCAGATAATTTAAGAATATTTAGGCTCGGCAAAAAGTGAGGTATTCTCGTAAAAAAGAGTGTATTTGATCTTTGTGTATCGAACATTGATTTATGCTTCATCAGTTTGAGCTCTGATCAAATATATTGCTACTTATTTGAATCCAAATATTCGCTATCTATACTCTTCAAATGTACAGCTAATGTTCTCACGAGTTTGGAAGTGAAGAATGGACCTTAAAATTTCAGATAATTGAATTTACAGGTTAATACTGGAAGATCGCCATCTTACGATCATGCGAGAAAGAGTATAATTGTCACCGCAGAATGTATAATAGTGATATTGTACTTGATTCAATGCTTTAAAGAAGGGAAGTGCCTTCAATTATGATCAGTTTTTTGATGATTGCTCATAGCTATAACATAGGGTGCCCCGTGATCGATAATTTGATACCTTGCTAGCTTGAAAGCCTTTTTCCATTACGTCAGTGCAAGTTTACTTTACATGTATGGTACTGAGTAGGTGGTGTTCTCTGGAATTTTGATGTGTTTTGTCCAATTAGTAGACTTGGGTCATAGCGTGATATTACATTATGCCAAGCGTGACTATTATGATATAGGCTGCTGGTTATCCTTTTTTTCTATCGGCCATGCCTTTGATGTTCCATAATTGACTTCTTACTGCTCTATAATATAGATTTATTGCCATTTTATTTTTTCTTTCGGATCAGTTTATATTTGTTCTCTATTTCTTTGGGTACCCAAAAATTGTCAGTTGTTCGACGTTTCTTTCTGCACCAATCAATTATTCATGTTAGCCGTCTGCTTTGGGCAAAAATATCTCTAAATGCATGAATTGATATTTGTCAAGGCATATCAGACAAAATACTTCCTTCTTCTGTTTATGTAAGCGATGCACAGTTTTCTTTTTATACTAAAAATACCTAACTTTTTTACGAGCCTCAATATTCTTAAATTTTTCTGCTTTTGAGCCTAGGATTATTGTTGAATTATTCTTAAGTATCAAAGTTTATTGCTTGATCTGGAAATGAAAGGAATATATTCAAGACTTTGTTGATGTCATAATTAATCATTATGCAAATCAAACGGAACAATGAATATTGTATTAATTGCCCAAACGTTAATCTAAAAGCGCTATTATGCCTCGAATAGGTAAATATTCTAAATCTTGATGAAGCTTGAGCCTTGCATTGTTCTTAAATCATTCTTAAATTTCAGCGACTCTGAACCTTAATATTCTTATAAAATTTATTCATATTAAATAGAAGGTGTGCACTGTTAGATTGGATATCTATGGGTAGAGCCATTCACTCCATAAATAAGGCTTTATCAGTTTATTTCTTGCTGAAATTTTTATGGCCGAACCACTTCCTCTCATATTATTGTCATTTCAAATTTAAAGGGCGCATCATTGTATTATCGTTTTAGGTTTATCTATATTTATAGACGATGCTCCTTGTAGCATAAGCCTGTAAGAATTACAAACAATACGATAGATGAGACTTCTAGCTGATGATCTTCTGATACATAGTTTGCCACAGCGCAAGAAAGCGGCAACATTCTTTTAACATACTTTTTTCGTCCGACGCTCATCAGAGTATGAAAACGTCGGATAGTGACAGACGTTTTCATACTCTGATGAGTGTCGGACGCAAAAAGCTTTTAAGTATGTAAAAGAATGTTGCCGCTTTTTCGTGCTGTGGTAAAGTTCTGTAGTACCAACAGACTATTTACATTACATGGTTTGCTTTAGAGCTGAAATTTTCGTCACTTAATGAGAAGTGCTACCTTAAGACAGCGACAAAAATGAATGATATAATGATTTATTATAGTTCCATTCCTTAGAGTTCAGCTAGCGAATAGTAAATTTTATTTTTAGCCCTTTTTTAAAATTAGTTTAGCTCTTTTGCAAACAGTTATTCTCTTATTTTTGTGGCTGATTATGGACCTACAATAGGAGCGAATTTTCTCAGTGACTTGGATTCCTATGCTTCTGGTTTTGTACCATGGTGAACAGGGACGTAACTGCGATGTATTTTGGGGAGGTGGGGAGGGGGAGGGGGTGTCAGAGGTTTTGCTTTGTGAAAATGAAGTCTATAATTAGCGAGTTGGCCACAGTGTTGTCTGTGACCTTTTTTTAGTAACTGTATAGTTGCTCAAATGGCCCTGGGTCTAGTAAGTTGCCCTGCGAAAGTACATTGTACTGCCGTTTTTGTCCTGTGAAATGGCAGGTCTTATCAAGGTTAAGGGGGTGACTAACCCCCATACCCCCTTGAGTTTCGTCCCTGATTGTATAGATAGAATGAATTTTTGTTCTTTGTGATATTCATCTTTATTATTAACTTCCTCAGCTGTTAGCCCTTTCCAATGCATGCACATTTTTCAATTGAACTGCTTGTTAAACTTCATGCAAATCATTTACGATTGCCGAATGTCAAGGTAAAAAAATTTAGAATTGAAAATACTCAGTACAAAAGCCGTCATTGATGGTCCTCATTAAGGATTCCAACAAACTAAGAATTCAAATTGAAAAATTAAACCATGAACAGAAACTACTTGCATCTGCAGATTGTGCAAAGATGTCATTAGTGGATTAGGTGTTTATAGTTATTTTTTCTCTTAAGTAAATAACTGTATACATTTATTTGTTATATTGGATATATTGTAACATACATAATAGCTTTATATTTTATATTTGTTATATGTATGTGACAGTAAAATATTTTTTGCTTTATTGGTGTTAATTAGCTATATATTCATGTATATTGTTATTTCCAACTTTAAAGAAATTTGTAAATAAACATATAAATGATGTCATTTTTTGTTACCTTTTAGGCAACCCATCATTCAAAGTAGAGATGCTATAAAGGTAATGATATACCCTACTTGAATAGATAACTTTTAGTATAATCATTACGTGTTGTATTTGTTGAGAAGTATTCTAAACAATTTCCACTTTTGTATTCCATGGAAGTATAGCAATTCTGTATCAGAGAGTAACAGAGTGCAGTCAGCTTATTGCTGTCTATGATATTAAAATGATTTTTAGAAAAGATTTTTCGTTTTCATGTCTCTTTTCATCTTTTAGCTATTCTCTCTCAGTTTTTTCTTCTTCTTTTAGCTATCACTCTCTATTTTCCAGTTTGTTGTTTTACGTGTTTGATTGATGTTCAAAATGACGATAGGATATTATACTTTTTCAAGAAAATCTTGGATGTGTTCTTAATTTTTATCATTGATAATATCCAATAAGCAAATGCTCAAAACGTGCTTTTCTTGTGCTCCTCATTAATTATCAAAAATGACTTTATTCTCTCTCGTTCAGATCGGTTATTCTCTGGAATTGCAAGTGTTTATAGTGCCTCTACCTTTACTTTTGCCGTGTTCTCCATAGACGTAGGAAACAGCCCCTTTTTCAGCTGACACAGCTACCCTATTTGCTTTTGAGGGTTTCCTTGAATACACACTCTCCCAATTTTTCAATACTTCTTACGTCCTTGGGTACCCCCTTTTTTGTATCCTTACCCAAACTCAGCTGAGGTCATTACTCAAAATGAGTAATTTTCGTCAAAATTTTCTAACTACAACCAGTTTTCTACGAATGTGCATGAAGTGCTACATGTGAAACTCTGTATTTGATTGAAAGCAACTAGTAGCATTTGATCTTTTCCAGGCCCCAAATGGATTGGGTAAAGGTGGTCATTTTGGTGGTAAGTTGTTTACAAAGTAAATAATTTTTTAATAATAGGAAGGGCCTCAAGTAGAAACAAGTTACAGTGATTCAGGGTCCTGTTTACACTGCTACGGATCACTTTTGATTCGGATCAAAAATTGATCTGTAGAAGTGTAGACGGGGCCTAAAAAATGCCACTTGTATGTAGTCCGGATCATTTGTGATACGGCAAACCGTACTAACTATGCTACGGATTGCTAGCAGTAACGTAGACGGAAGGCCATCCGTAACACTTGTGATACGGATCAATATGTGATCCGTAGCAGTGTATGCGGGGCCTCAAGCAGACCTAAACAGCTTCAGTTCATTGAAGGAAGAATGACTAGTTCGATTTTTCGTTGTTTGTTTCATTTTTCATTTGAATAACCTTATGGATATTTTTTAATTCGACAATATGGTAAATGACAAGCAATAAGATATGTGTACCTGTCCATGCCAAATAGTAAAGTTTGAGTTATGTGACCCATATGAAATACTTGGCTTCACTTATAGCAAATATTAACATACTGCAGATATATTTGCAACCGCAAATCAATAACCATTTCCATAGTGCATTCTACGGCGACGTTTTTCTCTTTTTTGTGGCTCGTATCTCACAGTTGAGCTTTTTAGTTGTGTGTATGTACGTAAGTGAAGGGCGTTGTGGGAATTTTATAGGCCAGGAAAATCCAATTTTTAGGCGCCCTCCATGTAAAATTTTTAGGGCCCCTCAAAGCTGTAGCAGGAAAGATACCACTCATCCTAGATGCTTTCACAACTTATAACATGTTATAGGACCATTGATTTTTGTAAGAATTTAACTTTTTTGTAAGAAATAAATTTCATGCCTTTAGGCTGCATGTTTCTAAATGTCTTGTCAAATCCAGCCTCATATCTTAAACGTTTCATAAATTCTCGAGACTTCCAATATGTTGTTTCCATTTTGTTTCTAGCTTGATCACAAATTTTCTTGCGAAAAGTTTTAAAATAATACTTACAACTCAGCCTGTCTGGGTTTGTTAAATGGTCCTATTAAAATTAAGTGTCTTTTGGGGGCCTAACCTTTCTCAAGGGGAGTGCATAAAAGGTTCAAGGGGGTCTATTGGGAAATTTCCCGAGTCCAGTGGGCCAAATCCCCTTTATATATACATATACAACATAAACATATAAAAGCAAATAGAGAGATGTTTATAAAGCAGTTTTGCTTCAAACATGTAATGATATGATATGATATATTTGATCAATTTATTTATCGTTCGCTTTTAAAAAGGTATAGCGTACTAATGCTAATTAAAGCCAACCTACTTAAGCAAACAAAAGAAAGGAAACAGTATTACATGATAAATAAAACCTAATTACAAATACTAAAATTTTTTATTTACAAATATCCTACACCTGGTATAAACGTTGTGCATAATCTGCAGTTGTATGTATTTCCATTCCATAATTTTATGTGTTCCTTGAACTCGGATAGAGTGCTAGAACTTTTTATTTAAAGGGCAACCTCTGTACATTATATTTTCAGTGCCGTATCTTGTGGTCATAGCTTTTCGCAACTGCAGATGATTATCACTTCTCAGATTATAATTTCTTCGGTTTTCAAAGAAAACATCTTTCATAATTTCTGGAATGAGATTGTTTTTTGCTTTATAAATTTCGATCATTAGCAACTGCAGATTGTGTTGATGGCTCGTTAAATGCTTTTCTTTCATTTTGTCTAATTCTCTTCCACTACCACTGCACACCAATTGTACGGCCCTTTCCAGAATTCGATTTATCTTAGATATGCTATCTCTGTTTTGGAACATCCATACCAAATGGCAACAATTAAATTGTGACTTGATAAAAGCGTTCATCAAAGTTTCTACTTTAGTTGAATCCTTTAGATTAGATACTCGAGCAAGTGCATGAAGCTTTTGGTTAGCTTTTTTACACAGATCTTCAACATGCTTTTTAAGGCTTAGTTTTTTATCAAAAGTTATGCCAAGTAATTGTTATGGTTAAGTAAAGGTTAGGTAGATTAAATTCAAGTTGATTCAAGTTGATTAAATACATTGAGTAGCCCAATTTCCTCTTTGTTTGTATCTATGTATGTTCTTATGCATCTATGTATACAAAGACTAATTTCATTGTAGAGGATGCTTTAGTGGAGGCAATGCCCAGAACAATGTCGCTACCTAATCGAATTCCAGAAACGACTGCTTTTCAGGTTGAGGTGTGTATTGTGAATACGAACTGTATTTATTTAATACAGTTAATAGTGATATCAATGTCTGGCATAAAGTATATTAATGGTATAAATTGTATAAATGGCATAAATTATATTAATGGCATAAATTATCATGATTCAATCATAATAACGTTTATAGTAGCTATGTTGTGATGACTTTTGTGCGTAATTTTCATTAAAGAAAGAGGGAAATTCTGTAGATATGGAATGTGCTTAATGTTCCTTGCTTAAGAAGGCAGCACAGGAGTGTTTTATTATTTCGAATTACTTTCGTAGCATTTTAGAGGATTTCTCTTCAACATTTTCATGCCAGTCTCTTCTTTTCTTGAAATGATTGTTTTGTAAAAACATGCATGTTTCTTATCAGTTGTAGAAATATCTCAAAAATATGTCATTTTTGATCTCAAAATTCTTTTCGTTCTACACCCAGCACCTTGCTTCATTTCAACATGAGAGTGCAGATTTAGAAATCACTCCAGAGGTAGCTGTGAAAAGATTGGCAGTAAGTACATCTTTCCTAGATCTTCCTTTTAAGACCTTTTTCTTTTGTTTGTGTCATATCTCTTATCGCTGCAGTTATGCAAATTATTCTGCTTTTTAATGTCTGATCTCCTGTCAAGCTTGTTTTTATTTACAATGGGTCGATTCTGCTGGCCCTTGAAACCGTATGCGCCATCGTAGTAGCTGAAGTGCCCTTATCAAATGTAGATGGCATGCTAGGTATCTATGGTAACAGCAGTTTCTAATTATACCCAAGCGCCTACCTGTGGAAGAATTTTTTCAAGCTATGCTCTTTGTTGCCTCGTACACAAGTCCTCTTTTTAATCACGCAATGTTCCTTGGCATGCGTTTCACATAGACATGGGTGCAATGACAGCTTATGAATTTGGGATTCACTTAACTGATTTACATCGATCTCGGTCAAAGTCCATTGCAATTATCGGTTCGCGTTTCTGACATTTCGGTGGCTGCGAAAACCGAGATACGTAGCTAAAATGATGTTCTGATACATTTTAGGATCGTAGAAGAAGATTCAATGCACGTTATTTTTGAGGTAGAAGTCAATCTGACTTTTATTAACAAAGTCTAGCGTGTCCTGAGCTTTGTTTTCCCAACTTCGCAGAGTGTTCACCGAGTTCAGAATGGCACCGAAGTGTCAAAAAAGTGAACCGAAACTTGCAATGGACTTCGCCCGATATCAATTTATGTCAGTTTAGTGAATCCCCGATGAATTGGGATTCACGTTGATGCTTTTGGGTTTATGTTTGAAATTTTGTATTGACTTATTTTTCAAGTTTTGCCTCTTAGGCCATTGGTCAAGATGGTGGCCTCTTTTCACAACTAATGGTTATGAAACTGTCAAATGATTATATTAAAATGTTGAACGGTGAAACTATGGTATGTGCCACTGTATTTTGTGTTCTTGATACAAAATAAATCTCTATTGTTGCATGCCGTGTGCTCTGACATCTTGTTTTAACATCTTGTTACGCTTTGACATTTCGTTTACACTTTTCGTCCCAAGTAAACTACACGTTTTTTTATAAGAAAAAGTATATAGGAATCAAGGTGGGCACTACTTCTGGAAACTCCTGGAATGCAATGTACTTCCTGGAAAATACTCCTGGAAAATGTAATAATTCCCGGAAAACTCCTGGAAGTCAATTTTTTTGAAATACAGTTGACGTTTAATAGCTTAACAATCCACCTCATTGGAACACACTATTTGTCCTATTTGTGCTTTCTAGGATTTTAGAGAGTATGCTTCTAAAAACTTTTCTTGGTGCAAGCCCCCAACCTTCACTTTCCTTCCCAGTACTAGCACACATTCCTTGCTTCTTGACAGCTAGGCTGCATTGGCGGCCTGACATTTCTTTTCTAACTAGAGATCAATGATGAATATAGTGTTTGTCCTACTTTCCAAAAGTGCATTTTCTGATATTTTGGAATGCGTAACCTCAAAAGATTTTACGCTCGCTCCACTTTGTGTTTATAACCCTTCATCCTATGTACGAGTACTGTTCTTAACTTATAGCTACTTCAATTTATAATTTTCTGCGCATTTAAGAAGATGAATTTAGTTTTGACCCACAGCTAAATTATTTAGGTTCTTCCATTTTTGCATTGTTACGTGAAATTCAATGGTCAATGATGCTCTTTCAGCCGTAGTGCCCATAGTGACTGTGAAGCGATTATTAATTACCATTGCAGTTGTTGGTAAAGGGGGCACTATCAGATTGTTTGCCACCCCCTGCCAGAAATAGCCAGTCCACCACGGCTGGGTTGTCCTCTACTGTATTGATTCTATGTTAACTTTGAGACAGGTAATGTTGTTTGTAGGAACCAATGCAAAACATGATTAGCATGGGTGTTTTTCCGATGTTTTGGGAGGTATACTTCTGACTAGCCCCCCAGACCTCA
>WIPJ01067665.1:390224-407501 GCA_018155075.1 Cassiopea andromeda
CTTTTATGTGAAACACCTGTCTGATATCTGCGAAGCATGAATAGTAATTAAGATTTCAGAAAGTAATTAAGGAATAGACTATTTGTATAGACGGCGACGTGCTCGGTTTAGAGGAGGGCAGTCCACGTGCCCCTCTTGAGAAAAGCTTTTAGGGGGTGCCAAAGCAGCATCAAAAAGTTGGTGGAGTGTTAGCTACTAAGCAGGAAAGACAGCAGAAATGTTATGATTCGCTTGTCATTCTCCTAGCATTCAAACAATGGACAGATGTTGTAAAGTATAAGCAATAAGATTAGCCCCAGCTACACATGGCACTGGGAATCCGCTTTCTGAATTAAGTAGCAATGAAAAAATATTATGTATTTTGAAGCAACGGAATGAAGAAGAAAGAAGTTCTGCACTCAGGGGCGGTCCCACGAATGGCATTGGGTGCGCATGCCCATTTTACTTCTCACAGAGGCGTTTTTTGTAGTTGTAGAGGCCAATGTTCTGAAAAATTTTCTTGGGGGCAAGCCCCCGGACCCCCATTTTTTCATTATTTGCTTGCGTCCACTATTCACTTCTGGTGTGGTCCTTCGCTGTTCTCACTCTGCTTGGAGGGGGGGGATAGGTGATCAAACATTCACTTGGAAATTAAAATAGCAGTGACTCATTATTCCTACAACCCTCTAAGGTCATGCACTACAGTCCAAAGTATGGCAAGTTGCATTCAGATATACTGATACCGTTGAGAGTTGATAATTTTGGGCAAAATTTGCTTTGTTCAGATGAATTGTCAATCTCCACCCCCTGATAGATTTTTAACCTCCAACCTACCCGATGAATTGTCAATCTCCATCCCCCTTATAAATTGTCAATCACCATCCCCTGATAAATTGTTAATCTCCACCCCATGATCAATCTTCACACTCCACCCCATGACAAATTGTCAGTCTCTACCCTCTGGTAAAATGTTAGTCGCCATTCCCCATGCGAGAATTGCCCGCGACGACCCTGGTGGGGAGTCTAGGAAAATTACAGTGCAAAAGCTGCAAAATCGTGGTGCAAATAGTCGTTAAGATGTTTCTGCTTGTAGAAAGGAATGGTTTTCTATTATTGCAATTATAGATGAAGTCTCAGTTGCCATGCTACGAAGCCACAAATTATCTTGCATTAAACAACCTAACAATTCTCCTATGGATACTATCTCTCTACAAAAGTGTGATACTGATTTGTACGCCCCATTTGCCAATACAAGGAGACGTCAAAATCAATGTCTTATCGAAGTGCCCATCTGTAGAACGATTTTAAGCCTGTAGTATGTACCAGACAAGCTCCCGCCCCTTAGCTTCTAGAAGAGCCATCAAAATTTGGAAAGTACCCTCCGGTTAATTCTCACGCTTTTTCTGTATTGGTTACCATTGTACTGTTTGCATATACTCTTTCAGGTTCAGTTTGTAGCTCTGTATTTTTAATCACTGCTCCCTGATAACTAGTCTATTTATATTGAGAGAGTTATCGTAAATAAAGAAATTTAAATTTAAAGTGAAATGAAATCATGATACAAGAACTGCTCAGATATTACCGATAAAAGAGTTTCTAATCTTCCGCAGCAGGGCTGGCATTCTTCGACTGGGATATAAGTCCCTAGTCCTCCCAAGCACTACGCCTGGGCAACACGCTTGAATATGCAAATTTGATAATTATGGGGTGCAATTTTTCTTAGCCATGGAAGTACCCCCTCCCAAAAGATAGCCTCCCAACACGCTACTTTTTATTTGGGCCTCCTGTTAAGAGCACAGCTTTTGTCGTGAAACAAAAGCCTGAGCATACACGAGAGGGTTGTGAATCAACGTTGGACGACATTCATTGATTGTTCTAAGAAAAATAATCTAGAAGCAATACATCTGTAAGATAGTTAAAAATTCAAGGAAAAAGTAATATTACACAATGCTTTATTTGTTTAATACCTTACACGATTCAAGTTCTCCTATTCCTGTTTGTTTGTTTCATCAAGAAGATTGCTTGACGATTAGTAGCGAGAGTTATTTAGTGGCAATGTTTTGGCGTGCTTTTTCATGTTTGAACCAAAGGTTTTTTTGGAGAGGGTAAAAGAAGGGGTAGAGACAGTGGTGATTTCTAAAAATCTTAACAAGGGGGCTCTAGGCACAACCACGCCCGTAGTTTGGGTGTGACCCAGTTACAACCACGCCCATATTTTCAAAGATAGAAACATGATCATTTAGTTTAATACTGATATAGTTTAATCAACAATAAGAGATGCGACAATAACCATATAGCAGTGCACAATTGATCATAACACTTTGGAAGCAAGGCCAATTAACTCTGAAAAGCTAAGCCAATGCAAGGATTCTAGGGGGCTGAGACCCCCAAAATGAGCAGAAATTTTAACAAGGGGGCTCTGTCCCCCTCATGTTTCTTGTAGAAATGTTTCTTGTAAGAAAAAAACGTGTATAGTGAGAATAATAATAATATGATATAGTTGTTTTTTCATAAGTTCTTTGTGTAACTCTTGACTTGAAGTAACTCTATGTCTCAACCATAGTCTCAACTCTTGACGTAACTCTGACTCGTAGTACTCTAATTGTTACTCTTAGCTCAGTAACTCTAAACGCTGACTCACAACTCTCTTAACTCTAAAACTCTAAGTAAATATATATCCATATGATTAAATACACATTGAAAAGGAATAGGCACGAGCAGGGCCGTTTGAGATAATTCAGAGGCTCCAGGGCAAAAGAGAAAGATAAAAAATAACTTTGGAAAATTACTTCTGGTTTACTCTATGAGGCCCCCAGACCTTCAAGCATTGAGTGCTAGTAGGCCCTGGGACAATTTGGCCCCTGTCCCCACTTGGCGGCCCTGGGCACGAGTATGCCAAGAAGTTCCGGCTGCGCAATGAAAGTGCTCCTTAGCGAGCTGGGCCCAAATTTCCCAGCAATGTACCTGTAAGACATTTTTTCAGGATTAGAATTGATTACGGAGTTTGTTTTGATTGTAGGAGCCCATCGAAGAATATGCCATAAAAAGTATTAGCTTGGCTAAATGCATAACAAATACTTTGGTTGAGGACTTGTTTGTCTTCTCCACAAGATACTCATCTGACAAAGTTGGAGCAATACATTTGTTTCATTGCAGACGTACAGAGGTAATTGAGTGTTTGAGTATTGTATTGTTGTAATAATTTGCATATATTAGAATAATTATAGAATCAGCTTTATGAACACGCTATATGATATTGATGATCAAGTATGAGACTACTATGGTTGACACTGGTCGTATGTCTCTTGTCACACTATATTGCAAGTATGTGTTAGTTTTTTAAAGAAGGTAGTAGTTATTACAAAGGTGGCATTAACAGTCTCCTCACATACAAAAATGGGCGATTCTATAACCTACAGGGGGCACTGCTTTTTGAAATGTATTTGAATTTTGCCCACCTGTGGGCCTTTTTTCCTATTTCTATGGGTTTCCTCTAATGGTGTACGATTTGGAGAGGATATTTCTTGATCAATTAATATTGATTTAAATTTGGTTTTCATTGTCTTTTCGTTTTTTGGCCTGACACAAAAATCCTATCAAATGATTGAATGTTTTGTGCACGACAAAATTTGATGCCGAGTAGTTAATGCTTTTGGGGAAGAAACAGGGGTAGATCCAGAGCTGGACTTTGGGGGGCATGGCCGCGTTTTATTGTCTTTTTCATGTGAGACATTTCTTAATAAAATTGTTTACTATAAGAAATACTACCGTTTTGGAGGGGCCATGGCCTCGTGGCCCCCCTAGAGTCGCCCCTTGGAAGAAAGACCACGACCAACCGGGAATTATAAACTATGTGAAATGTAGTAGTAGACCCTGATTATTGATCACGCCCTCTGACTATAGAAACAACAAAAAAAATCACTGTGATCGCATGAATGATTTTATGATTTGTGAATTACCTATGTTAAGAAGTTATTTACTCCTAATGGTGACCTATCAAATGATAGATTCCCAGGGGGGCAGTTGCGTGCTGGGGGATCACCCCTTTTGGTGCTCTTTCCTGATTTAGAACAAAAGCGCCCCCTAAAATGCGACTGAGGCGTGAAAAGATGTAATGTAGGCCACGTTTGCACTATATCGTTTTCGTACGAAAACGGCGTGGAAATGTTCCGTTTTAGCCTACCGTCTACACTGAACTGTTTTCCTATCCGGCATAGAATGAGGACTATTGCATAGGAAAATACTATAGCGTTTACATTATGCCGTTTTCATACGAAGATATTTCCATACCGTTTTCGTATGAAAACAGCATAGTGTAAACGGGACCATGGTATGTAATACGTTGTTTTGACCCCCCTATGAATTTTTTCTAGAGGAGCACGTGACATTTTCCCCTAGGCCACATTACCATTGTCGTGGGGTGAAAATATCTTTTTTTAAATTGTGATCTGCTCCTTTTTAGGCTGCAATAATCAGCACAGACATCAACAACAGGATGCGAACAACGGTGAGTATAATACAATTGGTTAGCTCATTGATTGTTTCAATTACAGACTGTTTCGCTGCCATGGTAGGATATGGGCAAAAATATTAGCAGTTTCCATAGAGATTTCATTGATAGTCTACCACCTTTGAATGAAAAACAATTTCCTTGAGTCACTTCTACGACTGCTACTCCAATGATTTGGATAAAGGGATGATGTAGCCAACGTGGGTTACTTGAGAGGTGGTGAAGTATGATAGCGGTGAGAGTATGCAAAGCATAGGGGCGAGTTGCCGGCAAGTAGACTTGAAAGCGAACAGATATGCCAAGCACTCAATCATTACATTTTGAGGTTATTGAAAATGTTGGAAACCTTTGTAAATTCCTCTTTTGTTCCGTTATTTATTGGGAATTCGATATTGTTGTTGCTATCCTCAGATCATGTGACGGGGGTTACTGGCTGAACAATGCAGCATTCCTTTCGGAAAAAATTCAGTTGGTTTTGATTAATGTTTTACGTGATAGAAAGTCTTGGCTGTCTAGCTCGTTGTATTCTAAGCAGTGGCAATATGTAACGGGGATTGAGACTGCTACAAATTGTATGAGGAACACCAAAATTCTAAGGTACCGTTGGTGCTTTTCCCATGTTTATTTCAGCATAGAATTTGTGTCTTCGCCTACATGCAGTGTTTATTGTATAGTTCCATTTTATTCCTTCATCTGGGATCATTTGAAGATCTAGTGAATGAAGTACACATTTTTTAATAAGAATGCTCAACTTTTTGCTAAGCTTCAACATTTTAAAATTTGTCTTGTTCTGAGCCTAAGATTATGCTTAAATTAGTCTTAAGTGTCAAAGGAGTAGCTTGGTCTGCAAATGAAAGAAATATACCCAAATTTCAGTTAATTTCTTAGTTCATCAAAAAGCAAATCAAAAGAAGAACAGAGTAGTAAATATTGTATAGCGATAGTCCAGAAGTTAATCTACATATAGCTCCGTAACTCAAATACGCAAAAACTCGAAGACGTGATGAAATTTGAGCCTTGCGTTGTTCTTACGTTATTCTTGAAATAATTGGATTCTGAGCCTCAATATTCTTACATAAAAAGTGTGTACTTCTGATGGGAAAATAGACATTCCCTTCATGTACAAAGGCACTTTGTTTTAGTTGTAGTACCGTTGGAAGCAGTTTCCATTTATATTTGACTTGTCGGCTTTTGCATGGTCAATAGTGGCTAACCAACTGGAATGTTACATACTCGTGTAGCTGAATGGCAACGTCTTGATACGTTGATAATGAATTATGTACAATTGATGTCCTGCAAAAGTACATTTAACCCACTTCTTAAGGTCTATCATTTATCCCTGAGTCTACTTGGTTCAAAGCACTGAAACCCTTCTTCAAGAAGGACATTCTTGATGCTGAAGGGAAAGTGAAAAGCAGACCTTCACTTTGAATCCTATTTAGCAAATGAGATGATTGCACTCCAACCTGGGCGTTAAAGTCGGGTCTCATCTTGGTTCGCAGAACGGGCGTCGATATTGGTGGTAAATCAGTCACACGAATGAATGGTTCCTCTTTGCATTGAGTTCCCTTACTCGTTCCGTTGAATCTTAGCCATAATGTAGTATGTACCATATATCCTCCAAAATAAAGAGTTTCTCGCCATTTCACTTGAAAGAGTTTACTCAAAAGGGTGCTCTTGCGCAGATATTAGCCAGAACTTTCAGAGATGTTAGTGTTTTGGATTGTAATGACCTGGTGATTTTATTTATATGCCCTGCTTTGGTCAGTTTTCCTTCTTCCCAACAAAGCTTATCCTCCGAAACATAACAGCTTTAACTGTAGAAAAGCCGAGATCCTCTTCAAAACGCGTCGATGTCCTGCTCCTGTTCGGTTTCTTTAGTGTTAATGAATTAGTATTGGACGGAAATGAACGTGCTTAAAACGGATTATATGCACATGAATTAGGTTATGTCATATTTAGCCTTGCTCTGTAGCGATTGCTCTTCCAAAACTTATACCATGCGTCATTCCGCAAGTGAGTCAGAAATTGGAATACATACACTGTTTATGAGAAATTTTTCGTTCGGCCTAGTACTGAAACTTTCCTAGCTTTTAACTGTTTCATTATCAAGACGTTTTTAAGCTATCTTTTCAAAAATGCTTTAGTTCCAATGTTTTGTTGTGCATGCACATTGATGGAAAGTCAAATGGTACCACGTTCTCTAGAAGTAATGGTAAATCTTTGTCAGTGACAGAAGATAGACTGTTGAAGTAAAGTTTTCATAGCATATACAGCACCATCACAAGATCAGGGGCGGCACCACGCCTAGAATGGCAACACCCATTTCAAAATCTTGCTAACGGTCCCTTATCCAAAACCTAATATGTTCTCATCGGATTTGGACTAATTAGAAAATTGATCTTGGTAAGAAGTGGGAAGGACAAGCCCTCCAAAGTCCCCCCGTGGCGCCGCCACCGGACAAAATATATTCTACACACTGATAATTGGAATTTTATATGCATTTGAAAATATAGATTTTCTTAGGTATCAAAAATCCAGTACTGAACTTTCTTAACTTGTTGAGCATTCGAGCAGCGCTTTCTTATAAATGACTCTCATATCTACGTTCCATAAAAGAGTGTAATTGTGTCCTGAATGTTAGAAGGCTGCATTTGTATTAGGTATTGAAGGAAAATTGTTCATTATGAGAGAAGTTTGCTTATTTGCCATAAAAGATGGATTGTTGAAAAGAACTGTAGCGAGAAAATCTGGGTTTGTAGCTTAACCCCTAATTCATGTGACCTTACAAGAAGCTGCATTTGAAAATGTTCTAAAGTTATGTGTTTGCCGTTGAGAAAGATTGATATTTAGTTGTCGCCACGAATTTTCATATTTTGCATCTCAACTCCCCGTATGGTCTAGCAGGTGCACAAACAGGTAGGTAAGCGAAAGATTTGAATTTGTATTGTCGTTTTTTTAAATGCACAATACGAATGATCAGATGACATACTTCAATGACTGGCTTGGATTCCTTGGTGATGGAAAGCCACAGTTGCGTTGGTTAATATGTCTGAAGGCCAACACAAAGGAAAGGACAATTACAGCCTCAGGACTGTGAGCGATATTTTGTTTGATGGAAAGGCACTATTTGGGAGTGTAAAATGGTACCTAGGATGATTGTCACTCAGAAAAATGCGTTAACGTTTAAGATCAAATCACAAGAAGTCACCAAGGCCATAACAGCTATCAGAGAAAATAATCTCAAAAAATCACTACAGTCACAGAAATAAAAAAGTCATGAAATTCATATGGAAATATACCTCAAATCACCAGAAATTCACAAAAATCTCGTTCAGTTTTTGTGAGTGCTAAGCCCCCCTCAGATTATTTGTTCATTCCATCTCACGGTAACGTAATTCACTTCAACTACTTTGGATGGACTTTTTCAACATGCAGCTGTCCAGTAAGCAATTAGAACTGGAGCTACCTGGGTATTATGCAGCCGTAGGACTGAATGGAGTATTTTAATATAAGCTACTAAATACTTATGCAGACAGTCTGCAAATAGTCTCTCATGATCATTAATTTCAACCGATGTCAATGTATAGTACTGTCTAACTGTCTTGTTTGTGGTTGTTAAATAACAGGTAGTACACAATTTTTTATAAGAATAAATTTTATAAGAATATTGAGGCTCAGAATCGCTGAAATATAAGAGTAATTTAGGAATAATGCAAGACACAAATGTTATCAAGACTTAAAAATTGTTTTTATCTGAGAAATAGTATTGTTTGTAGATTAACTTTTTCACTAGCAATACAATATTTATTATTTTGCTCCACTCTTGTTTTGCTTTATGATACAGTAAGACATCAATAAAGATTTGAATATACTCCTTTGATTTTCGGACATAGATCTTCAACATTTAAGAATAATTTAAGAATAATCTTAGGCTTAAAACCGAAAATATTGAGGATCTGCGAAGAACTGTTTTTCATGTTGAAAATTGTGTACTTCCCATTTAATACCTCCCAAATGTCATAAGTTTCAGGTCCTACAAGCTTATGATTTTTTCCTGAGATGTTAGGAGTGGTTGCTATGCATTTATTGTTGAACAAATTTTACGCAACTTGAAGGCTGGGCAATTACTTATCGAAAAAAATGCCATCTGTACATTCATCTTTACTACAAAATATAAACAGTTTAATGTGGTGTAATTCTATGAAGCACAATGTGATGCAGTATGATGTAATAAAATTTCATGAAATATAATACAATGATGTGTATAATCAATGTAAAAAGGTAGTCCCTTATACTTTCGTATGTAGGGGAGTGCTTGTTAGAGAGGACACTTATCCCAAGCCATCGGCTTATATATACGCATGTAAATATACACATACATATAAATATAAACATATACATACACATATACATATCTACACATACATATCATGCTAAAAATATGATCAACACAGCTGTTGTCATGGACCTGTATTTGCAGTCTTGGTGTCAAGCAGCTCCTTCGCAAAGTCAGTACAGAAGCCTGTATCCACAATACCGTTTCATAACGTTAACTCTGCTAGGTGGTGTGTTTTTTGGGAAACTCATTCACACACCCAATGCCAAGGTTCTGATGTAGATTTATCCTTTTCATTCCATCGCAGTGACGTAACAGAAGTACTCGGGACCAGGAATCCCATCTTATTTTCATTCAAGATAATACAAAGTTCTGACGTCTTCAAAACTTCTGAAGGCCCCTCTTCAGTAATTAAATAGCTCGGGACCCTTAGGAGTTGTCTTGGCCCAGGGATGGCGTCAGGGGAGGCCGTCGGAAGAGTCAGTCCACTGTTGGAAAATTCCGGGCGCTGCCCCTTCTTGACCCCAACCTACGTCGGTTGTATCACTGTTCCAACGTGTGTAGGATTTAAGATGCATAGCATTTTATTCACAATTACAGGACAATAGACTGTGGAGGGCGGAAAATGACTTGATTTGTTTGCTAGAAGAAGAAATATTTGTTGTTTGATTGGATGATAAAATTGAATACCTGTTTCTCATAGAAACTTGAGCGCGGTTCTAGCGGTTTTTAGATTTACATTGTTGTGATAGAGCGAATTTTTTTCACATTCATCATACTTAAGCAGAATTCTGCGTTAGAATTGTGTGATTTTTACTATCCTAGAATATGTCGACGGCCATGATCAACGGTGGATTCTCAAATGGTGAGCCCGTGCAGTTAAATGGACATTCAGCAAAAGTCGAGGTATTTGAATTTTGTACATGTGGAAGCGGCACACAGCTTCTCTTTGTAAACATTGGAAAATGGTACGACGTCACAAACTAACAAATAGGGCTCACATTTCACGTAAGGAGACTATAGATCGACCAAAGACCGTTTACGCAAGTATTTTGTCCCATTTTCATGTCCTTATGAATTATTCCGGATACTGTACCGTTTCAATGTAGACAGACAAGGCTAAACTGTTTCAATTTATACCGTCTTCATTTGTTACTGGCATGTGTAAATGTAGCCTCAGAGTATGGGGAACGAGGGCATACTATGGTTCCATGTTTGTAGTTATTACTTATTGTTCTAGGTACAACCAGATGAACATGAGCCGAAAAAGGACCTTGACAACGTTGGATACGTGCATGATGAAGTTAGTAGATGCTGTTTTATTCCATGCTTTTTCTATCGTATCACCTCTGATTTTGTTCGTTACAATTTTTGCAATGTAAGACATGAACACGACTTTCGAAGTACACAGTTTCGACTGCGTTTTCCGCCATCTTAGATTTGCAGTTGTACACCCGTATAGTACACCTGCTATCCATACTCACATTATAGGATTAATTCGCATTGGTGACAGTGCCACCTTTAAGTGACCTCACATATTTGTAAGAATAAGTCTTGTGAGAAAATCCATTTTGGGATTGAATGGCAATCTGTACTAATATTTTGCTTTGCAACTGTATCTGTACTCAGATTTCAAAATTCGATTGTTATGCTAATATTCTATTTTGCGGTTCACATCTAAATCACGCCGCTATGGTTTAATATAATATCTACAAAAGCTTCTATGTGTCAGTCAAGACTTTGAAGTAGGTCTTCATCTGACATGGTATGCTTTCAGACTTCAGATTTTGAATCTTAGAGCATCAGCAAACCATATTTGGCTCCTCCATATAAATTATCACCAGACCCTTTCTTCACACCTTTCATGGAAATTGTGGAGCCATCACTGCTTGTCTTCTATAGGCCTACGATATTTTTTCCTGTTCATTCACAACTTAAATGTGTTTATTGTCCTTATTTGATGAGATTTACGTTACAATGGACTCCCTCGAGCTCCCTGAGATGACGAATATAACTTAGATTTTGTTTTGAGAGAAGTAAAATGATGAAGATAAAAGGTTGCGTCAAGATTACTCAATATTTTTAAATGAAAAAGCCAAGGTAGCCCATGTTTTGGCACCCTTAGAATGTATTGATTTTCCGCCCAGTGTCTATCGGTATGACAGGGTTCATACGGTCAAGAAAAATTGGGAAGTAACTGCTTCTAAGAATAGTCATAAAAGTCTTTTTTTGATTGTTGCAGTAACAGCAAGTGCATTTTTACCTAGTTTGTATTCCGGTACACATTTTTTTTCTATAATAAACATGTTCATAAGAAAGATGAGGCTGGAAATAGGCAGAAATTAAGAAACATTTAAGAAACACAAGCAGGCCGAGTTTCAAACAATAACTTTAAAGAACTGTTGTTGTGAGAACATTTTTCATCAAACTATAAAAGTGCACATAGCATCCATTACATGCCGTTCAAAACCTGAACATCTTTTCCTTGCATCACAGCTGCCTAACCTGGGTTTTTTTTGTTATTGGAAGTTTTAAGAGTTTAAGAATCATTTAAGAAACATCTAAGGCTCGAGTTGGTGAAAATTAAGAAAGATTTTGCTAATCAGGCTGAAGCAAACAAGTCTGTTTCTTATGATAAGTGTACTAATTAATCACAGCATTGCATTCATTAGTTTTAAAAGATGCCATATCATTTGTAGCACCCGTTGTTCAGGAATAATATTATGCATTTCTGATACGAAAAAGACCTTCATTGTCAAGAAAAAAGTCAAGAAAAACTTCAGGAAGTTTCAGGAAAAAATATCAGGGGGGATGTGTATGAACCCTGTATGCTGAACTTTATCCTGAAAGTTCGTTTCATGTTACCCCTGATACACTGCTTACTTTCCAATATGCAACTTACCCCTAACTTCTTTTGTTTTCTCCCAAGTCGTCTAGCCACGCTCATGGTGTTGGAGTCCATCAACGAGTAGAGGCATTTCAAAAAATTTCAACGCCGCCAAAATCTACTGAGATTGTTCGCACAGGGAGCAAGAGCGCTTTTGACTATGGGTCTAGGGAAGTGCGCCAGGCAAGAGTGAATAGAGATGTGGTGAGTTTATAGAAGTTCACATTGAATTCTCTTGATCACTCAAAACTCTCTTCAAATGGTACTTATTATGGGAGAAGGCCGAAATACAGAATCATTGTTTACATTATTTTTCACCTAAAGGAAAGAAAAAGAACCGTGTAGACTAGGGGCTCTGTTTCAAAATTTAACATCGTTCCATCCAACATATCACAATTTTTGCAGATTATCTCAACGCAAAAAGCTCCAGTGAACAAACTGTTTTGCTTTCATCACAGCTTAGTGTGACTATTTCTTGAAGTGAATGTTTGTTTTGCGTTCAAAGTATCGTTTAAAATTAATTTCTCTTCAAAGTATCGATTTCCTTCCAACAGAACATGGGAGTTTTGAAACAGAGCCTAGAGAAAAGGATTGGAAATACCTTTATTGTCCCTTGCCTTTATAGCACCGGCTTAGGAAAGGTTTTGTTTTGATGATTATAAGAGTGCTTTTCGGGGAAGAAAATCCTCTGTATCTATGTCGGCAAGAGGGTTCCCGTACCTTCTATCCCAGGCTCTTCGTGTTAAGAGCCAGACATCGCTGCATATAAAAGAATCTGGCATCTTGAATGTCAATAAGTATGGAAAAGGTATCCTGAGCTTCTCGATTTGGTGGTCTATCTTCTGTTTCATATATATCTTATCTTCATTTCCTTCTAGCAAATTCTTAACCATTGCATCGATGAAATTGAAGTGTTTGTTGTCGAGTTACGAAAGGCGAACGATGCCCGAAAGAGGCTGGATAAAAAGGGTATGAAGAAGAGCATGAAAAAGAAGTACGGTAAGATTGAGGTTCTTTTGCGTGTAATGATCCTGAGCAGATCAATAATGTTTTGGAATATTGTGCTCATAGACGGATCTATCAAGGGGGTGTAGGGGTTGTAGGCCCCCGCAATGCTGCCATACCATTCGGTAAAATATTTAATGTTCTCGCTCCATTCGGCAAACTCTGCAATACTTTCGTAGCATTCGGTAAAGCTTCAAAATATTAGGATTGCTTTTTTAATAGTCAAAACTTGAGGTTTCTACAACAAACATTGATGTTAAATGGGCAGTGATGAAAGTGAAAATGGGCGTGGCTTCATTATCCAGGCATGTGAAGGGCGTGGTGCCCAACACCTTTCCCAATCCCTGACCCCCTCCAACAATCATCTCTTAAATCCATTCCTGATTGTGTTGTGTTCTATTGTGTTATCTTCTATTGTGTTGCTTTTTATTGTGTTCTTTTGTGTAGTCTTCTATTGTGTTCTTTTGTGTTGTCTTATATTGTGTTCTTTTGTGTAGTCTTCTATTGTGCTCTATTGTGTTGTCTTCTATTGTGTTCTATTCTATTGTCTTCTGTTGTGTCCTATTTTTTTCTGTTTTGCTTTGTTGTACTGTGTGCCCTGTTGTGCTTATTTTGTTCTCTTCTGTTGTATTATCTTTCATTCTGTTATGTTTTTTTCTTGTTATGTTGTATTCTGGTCTATTTTGTGTTATTAGTTGTTACCTATCTTCCTGCGATTTGCTGTTATACTTTTGTCAAGCCTTCCAGGCAGCAAAAAATACTAGAAAGGCTTAAAATTTCAGACTATGCATATATTATCTTAGATTAGCATAGGATATAGTGGCTGAGTATAAATTTGCGTAAAGTTTCATAAATGTTTGGACCACAGACATAGTTTTCTTTTTATTTTTTACTTTACGGAATTGTGGCAGAGTAGCGACAACAAAACCATACTTATGTGATATTCAAAATCCTAATATTCACATTCAGACCTTATTTCACATTTTTGTAGCTGCAGATTTGATGGTTGATAATGTTACACTTGGTAGTACACTAGTTAGTATAGAGTAGCGTAGATATCATGAAACCATGTCATAGAATATCATGAAACAACATGAAAGGGCAGTTCCACAGTAACGGACGTACATTTTGAGCAGCATTTATTCTCTATCTTTGGTTCCTGGAAAGCCCTCATAAGGCTCTATAGACATTTATTAGATAAGGCAGTACACACAATGGGAAATTTTGCTCCGTGACTTGTAGTTGCTTATGAAAAGCCGTGCAAAAGCTGGTAACGGGTGGGCTCTTGGTTTACTTGATATGAAATCCCCCGAAAGTGGCATAAGTTCATAAAGGAATCCATTTTTTTTCGATTGGGAGGACTAATTTCTATGCACTTCGGTGTTATTGCTAGTGTATTTGCTAGGTTCTTAAAGTTGTAAATCCATTCTATGTAGTGAAATCCAGTGATTAGATGTATCCTGCCAAACTTCATCTTACCCAGAAGTAATTTCTGTTTTCATGCCAAGTAGCGTGTTGTCATCATTCAATTCATTGCATTTCATTTGAATTATAGAAAGTGTGCGAAATCTTGCTAAAGGACCCGATGAGAAGACAATTGTTGACGTTTTCCAGAAGTTCAAATTTTCATTCATTTTGCTGGTTTGTAGACACTCGATTGAATTACAATTATTGACTTACCCAAAATATTATCCTTCTCCTATGTACACTCTTTTATAAGAACAATTTTATAAAAACACGAGCCGAAGATTTTGTGGAAAATTAAGAATAATTAAGAACAAGGATGAGCCTGAAGCCTTGTCGTAAAATATAATTTTGGAAAACGATGCAGAAGCTTTCCACTAACAAATGGACATGAAAGGCCCATTCCTTGTTATCCTTAGGAGGATTGACATCCTTGGTACTTTTTTCTTTGACTTTCTCAAATTAGTTGCTCCTAGTGATACTAGATACTGTGTTAAAATTGTCTATTTACAATTGTTTACAAAATTTTTTCAATTACAAACATTGATGTGCAAGAGAGACCATCTCGGATATAACGTCTGGCCAATGGGCTCTCAATCAATGAAAACATCCAATGTTGTCTTGTATAATGTCTTTTCATGCATTTCTAAATAGCCTACAGGGAAAAATTAGGAACAGTCAGTCTGAACCTCAATTTTGCTGGTGTTTGTAAAAAGAAGAGTGTAGAAACACAATCGAAATAGAATATATATCAGCTTTGATATAGTACATCACGTTTTTTTATAAGAAAAACGTTTATAAGAAAATGAGGCTCAAATCGTCAAAATCTTCAGAAAATCGTAAGAAACTTACGAGGCTCAATTTCCAAAATTAAGTGTTTTTATAGGCCAAAAATCGGCATTTCGTCATTATTGTATTCAAAATGTTAAAGATAGAATTCAAATTCAAGTGTACAATATCATTAACGAAAGTGTAAACCACTCTAGCCAGTTTATTTCAGTAAAAGTTAAGAAAAATTGCAGAAAATCTCAGGCTCAATTTTGGGAAAGCTAAGAAATTTGAGGCTCAGGCAAAATAAATGAGTTTCTTATAAAAAAACAAGTGTATGCTAATCGGGGAGTTGTCAAAATTACGATCCAATACATTCTGTAGAGTCGCCTCAGGAACAATGGTTTAAGTCTCAATTTAGCTAGGAACCGAAACATCACGAACTGAAGATCATTTCTAGAATGCATGAGATTTAAGTATTTTGTCAAATTGTTTTCAATTGTGATTTGCACGCGACTTACACGAATTGGATGGTACATTTTCACGTCTTAATTCAAGTAATTGTTGTTTGTTTTTTTCTTTTAGGGAAAATTGAAGCCGCATATTTCCAATCCGAATGCTCCAGATTTGCTGAATTACTTGTTTGTCCCTCTTCAGATTATCGTTAAAGCTCTTGGGTATGTTCTAGACGGGTTGAGAATATCTGAAAGAATTTGGAGAGCATTATTCTATATTTTATATCTGATATTTCGAAAATTTGATACTTTGGAGATAGGAATTTGGCATTTGAAATATTTATTACAGTTTATTCCAGTCTGAAAGATATGCATGTGCAGAAACTCGGCCTTTCTGCCTCTTACTTGCGTTTCCGATCCTTTCCGTACATGTTCTAACGTAGTCACGATGTTCTTTTTAAACTAGCATTGTCCTAGGTTTTTTCATTTGGCTATTCCGGTTCAACATACTTTCAATAGTATTGTCTGAAGGGTGCAATAGTTGCAATAGAACACGTCTTGAAGGTTGTTTTGATATCTTATTGTTGAGACTACTTTACCCATATTATTCAATTCATTTTCATTTCAGATTGGAAAAAGCTAGAAGAGTGGAATCTCCCCTTTTAACAAGTCCAGCTATCGATTTGCTGACAGGCTGCTTGAAGACAAGGGAGCAAGACTTTTGGAAGAGTTTGGGAGAAAATTGGTACCTCTCAGCGTGAGTATTTTCATCAACCTGACCTTGTTGTTAAGCCTAGCGCACATAGCACGATTTTTGTCGCTGGCAACAGAGATCTTGTCTTCTGTCGTCAGCGACGAAAAACAATTTCTAGTATATTTGATATTGAAGATCGTCGTCAGCGACAAAAATCTTTTGTATGTGTTTCCCGCACACAGCAAGTTTTCGTCGCCAACGACAAAAATCTTCGTCCTCAGCGACGAAAATCTTTTGTATGTGTTTCCCGCACACAGCAAGTTTTCGTCGCCAGCGACAAAAATCTTCGTCCTCAGCGACGAAAATCGTGCTGTGTGCTCTAGGCTTTAGCTGCCCCTGTTGCTACTGATGAGGGTTGTCAGCCAAGGAGTGTCTAAAGCAGGGATGAGCGACATGCAGCCTGTGGGCCATATCCAATCAGCGAAGTGAATTTTGTGGTTCACAAGAAGGAAGAATCATATTTTAGAAATAAATTGTGCCAGTTTTGAGATTTTGTTGCTACACTTATTATTAAGCTACCGTTGATATTTTTCCTTTAAATTTTGAGCGCCTCAAGAAAAGGTTTAGTGGACGTGAACCACTTTTCTAAAGGGTTGCCCACACCTGGTATAAATGCTATTATCGGCTGTATCAAAATAGCATTGCTGGACAGCATCGATTCTTCGTTCATAGAGTAGTCTAATAATTTAAAGCAGTCTCATAATTCCATGCTTGCTAGGAGAAGTACAGTAATAACCGGCACATAACAACCTTTATCTAATAAGCATATACAGCCTGAAATTGTATATTTTGACTTCAAATAATTAGAACCTTTTCAGCCTGACATTCCAACTAGGTTCTTTTAAATGGCTCATTTTTCTCAATGGGAAATAAGCTCAGTCTTTTTACCTATCAACCCCTTTCATGGATCTCCCAATAATGTTATATGCATAATTGAGATGGGCAGGTTCATAGTCTTTTGATCTATGCGGCTTCATGAGGTTATGTAAATTGCCATAGGACTTGAATGCCAAACAGTCAACTATACTTTTTCGTAGCATGTGCATTGGACCCTGTATCAAGAACCAGAAGTCTGATTGCTGGGATTACCTCATCGCATAAGGGGTTATTCAATTA
>WIPJ01067665.1:408797-426967 GCA_018155075.1 Cassiopea andromeda
CCCCCCCCCCCCATTTCTAACGGTAAAGTTTTTAAATATCCAGTCAATACTTCCATAGAGAAAAAGACTGTAAAAGATTTGAGAGACAGGAAAATAATCATAGCAAACGCTTTTTAGCATGAAAGTCGCGGCCAAAGACCACAAAATATGATAAAGGGGATTTTTTGCGTACGTACTTAAATGTGTCAACACGTCTCCCCCTTGTACGCATGACGTACGCTTTTGTTCTACCCCCTCCCCCTTCGTGCGTGCACACTAAACACGTGAACCCTAGGAGCACGGGCAGGCTCATTTCAAATCTCTAGGCTGTTATCTGAGGGTTTTACTGTAGTGCATGGAAGGTATATAGGAAGTGTTTTTTGCAAACTTAAAGGAGAGTAATTACGTTTTGTTCAGAATAGCCACCAGAATCTACAGTGCCATGAACTCCTATGAGGATTGTCTGTGAAATGTGATTTTTAGTCATTTTTTCATTCGTTTACGTTAGAACGGCTCCTCAATTCCGAAGCAAATCAATTCAGCCCTATATACCAATATTTAAAAATGGATGGACACCGCCAGAAATTGTTGTCGATGATCGCAGTGCTGCCGCTGCGAAGTCTGCTGCTGTCATGGTCGAAAGAATGAAGGTATTCCTGGATGGCTTATTAGCTGTATACAATATATTTGCTATAGATAGATTAAATTAAGTGCTACAAGCATACATACGTGAACATGTTTGAGTGTTTTAAGCTTATAATTTGTAACCTGTGAAGCATGTAAAATAAAACTTGATGTTGCTTTTTAAGCTCAAAAAACCACAACATTGTGGTATAAATTAAACGTTGGTCTATTATATTGAGTATTTTTTGGTCTTTATTTAATGGCTATAAATTTTGTAATAGGAAATTTTAAAATATCTCTAAGTATTCACTCTCTAATTTATGATGTTTTGTAAATAGTAGAAGCTATCAATATTGAGATAAATTTGGTAGATAAATATTGAGATTAATCTTATGCCAATACTGGTACTCTTACATAAGCATTCATAAGCTTCATGAGATTTTTTACTTTTTAATTATAGCTGAGTGGTTTATTGTATAATTTTTTCATCTACTAAGTTAATAAGCTGATTTATATTTAGATCATGATTTCAATGCTTTATCAACCATATTAAATGGTGAATGACTGCTGACCAGTACTAAAAGGGTGTTCATGTAATTTTACACTCTGCCACATAATAAAATTTTCAAAATAGACTTAGGAAAAGCCTTGAATATAAAGGATTAAAGTTTATCAAAGGAATATTTGGTTATTCAATATCAATGGTTATTAAATTAATGTCAAAATTTTACAGTAAAGTAAAAATCTAATTGCTTTGAAAGTTTACTGACTTATATAATAAAGCTTTATTAATGTCGTTAAAATATTACCAAATTTTAACCAGAGCACGAAAAAGCGGCAAAACTTTTAGACATGCTTAAAAGCTATATCGTTCGACACTCGTCAGAGTATGAAACGTCGGATAGTGTCTGCATCCGACGTTTCATAATCTGACGAGTGTCGGACGAAAAAAGCTTTTAAGTATGTCTAAAAATTTTGCCGCTTTTTCGTGCTTTGTTTAAGTTCTGTAGTACCAACAGACTATTTACGTATTACCAGGTTCATATATTCTGACTCCAACTCTCTCTTTAGACTACGTGAATCAGCCTGGTACACGTTTTTTAAAAGAAATCCGTCATTTTGCCTGAGCCGCAATTTTCATAACTTTTCCCGAAATTGAACCTGAGATTTTCCAAAATTTTTCTTAACTTTTTCTCAAATAAACAGGCTATAATAGGCCACACTTTCTTTGTTTATCGTGTATACTTGAATTTCAATTCCATCTTTAACATTTTGAATGCAATACTTCCAAAATGTTGATTTTGGGCCAATAAGAACACTAAATTTTGGAAATTGAGCTTCGTGATTTTCTTAAGATTTTGACTATTTGAGCCTCATTTCTTATAAACGTTCTCCTTATAAAAATAACGTTTAATACTTAAAGCCCCAGGATTTGCAATAATTCTTAAATCTCCGAATTAGATTAACTTGCCAAGCAAAAGTGACAATACAAATCACATAACGTCTGCCGTGTTGTCATTTCACGCATTTATTTAAATTTTGAAGCAGAAAATAGAGTTATTTTAAATAGAATGAAAACTCAGTCCATGCCCGGAAGAATTTGGTGCACGAGCGTCAATTCGCACGTGCACCCTCGTTTTCACGAGTGATTGCTCTTACTTATTTGGATTTGCACGCGCGATCCAAGATTTGTGTATCCGCAAAAGAGAGTTCTTGTTGCTGAAGCATGTACAATATTTCATTTAGGATAAAACAGGATAACGCAGAGTTATGAAAATAAAAGTGACAGTAACTTGTGTTGCAGTTGCGACAACATAGTTCCTATTTGGCATGTGCAATTGCACGGTTAATAATGATGTTGGCACGGGCGATTTTTCGCTCGTGCCGGGGATTTTGCACGTGTGTGGACACGCATATGTGCAATCGCACGTGTCTCCGGGCATGGACTGAAAACTAAAAGATCAAATTATTTAGATGTTAAAGTTATCAGTAATATGGTACAATCGTTGTAAAAACCAGAATTTTAAAAAGCTTTATTTTTGTACATGAAACCTGATTCTGGGATTCGTGATATAATGTTGTTATTTAGTTCTATTAAAATGAACGTAGTATTAATAGGAGCTGTACTACTTTAAATCTGAATCTAAAATATACTTTAAATTGCTCTTTTAAAAGCTTTGAAAACAGAAAATGAAATAAATTTAGTGTAAATGACACGATAATGTAAAGCACAAATTAGTTAGAGTTTGAAGGTATCGATAGTCATCTTTGTAAAACCAGATTTTAAAAAGCTTTATTTTTGTACATGAAACGTGATTCTGGGATTCGTGATATAATTTTGTTATTTATTCGTATTAAAATAAACATAGCATAGAAATGAACTCTATCACTTTAAATCTGAATATAGAATATGCTTTCGATTATTTTCTTGAAATTATAAATAGCAAAATTACATTTAATTATCATTATGTCACATCTACCAATCAGAGAGTTGATATTGATTGTGGTATTTGTATTTGAAAATGTGTTCACTCGTTTTCTCTTGAATTTTCTCCTTTTCACACTCTATCCATTTTCACCATTGAAATGATTCTAATATTTTATGGTCTATGTCATTACATGATTGAATCTTGTGCATACATAAATTTGCACTTAATAAACGCACCCACGCACGCATGCACACACGCACACACACGTACATACACACGCAGATATAAGCATATATTTGCATATACGTATTTATATAAAGACATGTTTTGTATGAACAACTTTTCTTGCATTTTATATTTCCTTGTCCAACCCTTTCTGCACTAACCTAACAAGCACGGTTTCCGTTTTTATTTATACGCAGACTGCACGCTTACTTTGCATGACCTGTTATGAAGCTATGAAATGCAACTTTATGTGCACAAAGTCAATTATTTTAAATCTGGCTGTAATTTGCTCGCTTGAGAAATATTCTGGTCATCGTTTACTTCACTTTAAATCAAGACGTTGTGGGCCTTAATTTCCTTTATTCGGTTTAAAAGAGCACGCTTTGCACTGTTTTGCATTTGAGCCCTCCTAATCACATCGGCATTTAACCTCCCTAATTCACCTGCACTTTTCTGACATTTTTTGCATGTTCCAAACTGTATTCTTGTTGGTTTCACTATGTGTAAAACATTCGAATCAAAATATTACATGACAGGTTCTCAATATTGGCAACGAAAAAACGAAGACTATGGTCTTACGTGCCGCTCAGAAATTCAGAAATCTGGCTTTTGAGGCCAAGAAGAGGAAGTATGTTTTTGGAAGTTTCATTCAATTTCTGGACTCATTGGGTTGTACGTGAGAGCTTAGTACTCGTGAATACTCCACAACCACTCATTCGGAAATTTCTTGAAGTTGCATTTAAGGTTTTGTGGTTTCGCGTGAATTTGTATTACAACGAAAAGTCTCCTTCAAACAGTGCTGCTTGTAGCGAAAATTAAGGGGTGGTACTTCATTAGCAAGAAGCTCGGCTTAATTTCTTCGATCGTCATTGTGAGAAAGTGCTACATCGTTTTGCGACTCTTGAGCATGCGTTTTTCACTCCACCTTGCTGCTAAACTCGAACAGCTCAATTGATTTTTGCTCAAAAATTTCCAGGAAATGTTTGTCCAATTCATGCTGTTGGTATACATAACTACGGAGTCAGTGCTTGTTTTTGACCCAAAAAAGTGCGATCGGCCTGTTGATTTTTATCGAGATTTTGCTTGTTTTTCCCCATCAAGATTGTCGAAGAAGAAGTGGTGCACAAGAAAACAGCATTGTCAGTATCTTGCCCAGTCAATTAAATTTTCACGTTATTTAATAGTATCAAATGTATAGCAGCTAGGTTTGAATTCACGTTAACTGAAAAACTTTGATCAGCTAGGATTATAGAGAGCCAGAGAGGCGATTTTCAGAACGATGGAAGGTATTAGAATTAAGGACGATTCATGAGAAGCCATTTTAGATTATCTGTCTTATTTGATTTCTCTGATGTAATAATCACTCATTTGCTATTTTCCCGTACGTGTTGTTGCAACATTTTGCTATAATTTGCTACATTGGCACTTTTCCTAGGTGAGTGATATTGAACACGGCCATATTCTTTGTGTAGGAGTACCTTAAGTTTATGGAGCTGTAGATCGTACGATTTCCCAAATAAAATGGGCGTTTGTCCAATTGGGTGGGAGCTACCTCTCCCCAGCCCCCTGCCTCCTACACCTATAGCCATAAGCTCATATTTGTAATTTTGGTCTTTTCCTTCTTGGCAGATGATGCATGAGCTTGCATGGATTTAGAAATAATTGCATTTCTATACGAGCCCTGTAGAAACCTTATGTGTTTTTTGTTTTTCCTGATGTTATCTATTTTGAAATCTGAATATACCAGGGAAGAAATACAGAACCAAGAAGTTAAATCACATGCTGTGCATAAAGGACCTCAGACTCAGGTTTCCGTAGAAGAGAAACATGTAGAAAAAGTCACAAAGAAAACAGATGACAAGCCTATAGGACTTGCAAGGTTAAATATGAAAACTGAGAAGAGATATGCGCTGGTGGTTTATGATTATTGGGCTCATAATAACAAGGAACTGACAATACGAGCTGGTGAAAAAGTTCTTGTGAGTTGGAATTTAATTATTTATAGACAAGACTTTGAATCCTTTTGATTCCACATGCTGGTACCGCAACCTCTCAGTTCAGATGGATTCTGAGATATCGAAGATTTCCTTTCGAAACTTCCTCCTTTTTGAGACATCAGTTAAAAAGCGCAGCTTTAATATAACTTTCAAGATGACAGCCACGACGAGCAACATTGTAGATAAATTAAAGAGAATAGCCAGTTTTCATTTGTAAATTGTCTTCGACGCATCCATTAGCTTTGAGAAAATCAGTTACATTGGCGTACCAGTTAAATACTTATCGACAAATACATGTTAGATATATCCAGAATATTTCGGGAAAGGCTTATCCCATCCTCAGCTAATAAATGTGAGCAGTTGGGGACGTCTTTAGATACTAAAAAACATAGTAATTGAATAAAAGTTCAGAAAAAAGCAAACACTGGTAGTAATGGTACGTGTAGTAATAAGTAAAAAGGAGGGAAATACCTAAATAATGAGATAATTAAGGAGGCAAATAACAGGCAGCACCAAAACAGGAAACTTTTAGGGATTAGGAAATGCACATGATTGTGTACATTAGATTCCATTTCTAGCCCTCTCTCTGAGCCAAGATATCATTGTTTATTTATACCGTTTTGGCATGAAACAATGGGTTTCTAGTGAGATTGATGGCAATTTGAATTGCAGATACTTAATGATACTCGGAGATGGTGGCTTGTAAGGAATGGGCATGACGAAGAAGGATACGTCCCGTCAACTGTGCTTGAGATTCCTAGTGGTATGTCCATTTGAAGTCATTTTAACTTCAAGTTTTCCTCACTTTGATTAAGTGCATTGGCAGTGCAACTTTTGTAGCATTCTAGTGTAGCTGAAAAATATTTTTGACACTAAAAATGTCCTTTACACATCCCTGGTGTTTATTTGTATTTGGTAATATATTTCCTATTTGTTAAGCCATCTCGATTTTTGATTTTCATGGATTCAAAGAAGATAAAATTGATGATGAATACCTTCGTATTGTAACATTTTAGCTATTGCCCTCTGATATAGATGTTCATGATAAGAATATTGATAGAAAATTTAATGAAATGCTAAATAGGACCCTCAAAATCGCATGCATACACTTCTATATTTAAGGAGTTATTGGAAAAAGATAATTCGTTGTCTGTACAGCAGAAGAACCTACAGTTACGAAATTTACGAAACCAGGAGTTGATTGAATCCTTCGTTAATGATAGAAATTGTTGATGAAAATGCCATGCCCTATCAGCTAAGATGCACGAGTAATCTAAATCTGTCAAAAGTGAGAACAGAACCATGTACTATGGAACAGATATAGGAAAGTTCATATGTCAAGGAGCGTAGGCAAAATTACAAACAGAATTGAAAACTTCCAGCTCTTGGAAGTTTTTAAAAAAACATCTAAACTCAACAAATTACAACTGTTAGATTTGTAAAGCTTGTGTTTATGGATTTTTATATTTTAGAATACGGTTTATATTTATAATATGGTTTTTTTCATGCAATTCTTAATTGGCATTCATCTTGTAAATCTTGTAAATAGCTGGCCTGAATTCGCTGTAGCTTAGCTACCATAAATCTTCAACTTTAAATCAAAGAATTTATAATAACTATCATTATTTATCTATTTTTTGCAAGTATTTGTTTAAAACAGTTTCTCAAAGATTAAATATGCTTATGTTATTGTCACAGAAATTGTGAAAAATGCATTTGATATAAATTAGGAGGACATCGAAAGGAATAGTTTAAATATATGATGTATGTTAATGTTGGAATAATTGTTAAGCTTGTCAGTATTGTAATTAAGAAGCTGCAGAAACTGTATGGATTTAGATAAACACTAAGGGCACTAGTTGGAATAGACAGTAAAAACTGCATTATTAGTTTATTATTAAAGTAAATTTATTGTTGAAGTAAGCCATACACCCTATTATGCTAAAAAGAATTTCCAAAGCTATCTATTATTAGTATAGATCTATAAACTTTTTTTAGAAATAAGAATAGATCAAAGCAATTTGCGATTAGTATAGATTTCACTATATTACTTTTGAGGTTAATAACATGAGCTTTCTATCTTAAAAACTAATGTAAGTGCTTGCTCAGTATTGCAGCTCTTCCGTCCCTCTGTGGTCACCAGTTCGATGTTAGGCAAGCTTATCTTTTGCTAATTGCTGCATTTTTTAAGAGCATGTTCTTGTCAAGAACTTTTATTAGTGCTTTTCTGCTGTATTTCGAGGTCACAGCGGTGGTTCTTAAAGTGCATGAAATTGTGTATCCAATTATAATGTTTTATTTAATTATTATAATTATAATTTAATTATTTTTCTACAGAAAATAGCTCAGAAACTTCAGGGGAAGGCTCAATGTCTCCTGCTGCCAGTCCATTGTCCACGCAAAACATCACTCTTGCAACCCAAATTCAAGAGAATAAGGTATGGTATAACCTCTGTGTCTATATACCGTTTATTCCTATTCTCCAGAAAAGCCCTTCAAATAGAAGTGTATATATGTATGTATGTATGTATGTATGTATGTATGTATGTATGTATGTATGTATGTATGTATGTATGTATGTATGTATGTATGTATGTATGTATGTATGTATGTATGTATGTATGTATGTATGTATGTATGTATGTATTTATGTATGTATGTATGTATGTATAGGAACATTTACTTTGAATTAAAGATTTTGGTTTTGAATATTTCTCTGATATACTATCAAAACTGTGTTGTCATAGAAACTCATCACTGTGCTCCATTTTCTGCAGATCGAAAGAACAGTAGTTGTGGACAGCGCAGTTTCGCCACCCACAGTCTCACCACCCACAGTCTCACCAAAGCCCAAAGTTGTGCCGCAGCCTGTAGTCATACAAGAATCAACAGTCACATCAGAATCTACCGTTTCAGCATTGCCCACAGTCGTAGCTCCGAAATCAATAATCACTGATTCTTCCCAGTTTTCAAATCCTTCTTCGCCTGCTGATGAACGGCCTTCAGTTCTCGTTGTTGAACATGAAACAATAGAAAAAGTTATGAGAATTGATGATCCTCCTCCGAGTGATCCACCTCCATATCCAAGTCCCCAAGCTGCTGTGGTAGTCTCTTCACCACCATTGCAGTCGTCTCTACAGTCTTCCATGCCACCTGCATCGCAGCCTCCAGCTGAAGCTCCCATGCAGCCTCCTCCACCACCTTCCTCACAGCCACCAAGTGCTGTTATTGTTTCAGAGTCCGTTGCAGTTGTCCGGGGCGGTCAGTTTCTATTTTGAGTAATTTGTAGTCGAAGTGAGACCTTGGAAATAGCATAAACATTGTCAATATGACGTATTTCTCAAGAACTTGATAGTAGTGTTCTTTCAAAGTCCTAGAGTAGCATTTTTCTACTCTCAAATATCCTCCAACAACATGGGACTTTTGAAGTTTCTTTGTGGCTGAATTGGTACCTTGAAAGTACTAAATCGATTCTTTTCTGAAGGCTTAACTTATTTGCTAACAGTGATATACTCCTAGTGTTTACTACCAAACAGCTCGATAAATTTATGACTTTGCCGGCGCACAGACATGAGCTTGGTTAGCAGTTTGTCGGCACAAGACGGTAGACAGTTGGGGTAAAGGGCACTGCTCCCCGATGATTCACCAAAGGTGTATATGGAGGTGGTCTATGCAGTCCCTTCTACATACACCCCCCTCAAGCGAGTTCTGTTGTCTAAGATTCTCCTAACTATCGTACATAGCATCCTTTAATGTATCCATTGTATATTTGTCAGTATTTCGTTAGTTCTCTTATTACTTCTGTTTTAGTGTTCTCCTTTTCATTTTGAAGTCCCATCCTTGTTTTTCGTAATGTTTTGCACACAAGCCTTTTGAATTTTAAATTTTCTCCTTATTAGTTTCTCAAGAAAGAACTTTACACGAGGAGTTGAATGATAGACTCCAGAAGCAGGAGCCATTAAATTCATCAGCAACACTTTCCTCTGTGGATAAAGGTTTGTAGAATGAAACATATCCAAAATGACGCACCTTCATGTTTTGCAGAAGTCCATTCCTTGTGGAGTGTGCTTTGACTTGTAGTAAATTTTTAGTTTTTAAAATTTGTAATGCATGGTATTACAGGTTCATCTTACAGTGTTATTACCATGCGGCCTCACTACCATCTAGTTACGCCATCTTTCGGTCACATTATCATTTAGTCCCATCATCATTTGGTAACACCATCATCCAACCATATCATCATCCTGTCACACCATCTCTAGGTCACACTATCATTTGGTTATACCATCATTCGGTCACATGATCATCCGGTCACAACATCACGTGGTCACACTATTATTTGTTCACATCATTATTTGGTCACATCATCACCTGGCTACACCACCATCATCTGGCCACACCACCATCATCTGGCCACACCACCATCTTCTGGGCACACCACCATCATTCGGCCACATCATCATCCGGACACACCATCATCCGGTCACATCATACTAATTTTTGGAATAATTGATTTGTGCATTTCTTAACGCAGGGGCGTCAAACTCATTTTAGCCCAGGGGCCAAATAGGGCATAATATAACGTCACATGGGCCGTGTGCGTTGATGGGGTTTGAGAGTTTGTAATGACTAGGTAAGAGGCTCCTTAAAATATGTAAAACTAACCGGGTGTTTTGTATCTGGCTCGATAGGTAGTGATGAAAAACTGGTTGGAGCAATTCGTATAAATGTCAGCTAGTACTGGCAAGAAAATTATCCCTAGGTTTCACTTTATTCAAAACATCTTCGCGGGCCATATTGAAGGCCTTGGCTGGCCATATATTTGACACCCCTGTCATAACGTATTGGCAACTATATTCTCTATTTTCGTGAAGGTCAATATTCAAACACACATTTCTGTTAAATAGGTAAAATGACTTGAAGCCACTCTCAAGTCTCCTTAAAACATCTTTCATTTCATTCTACAGAGTTACGCCTAAGTAGCTTAATTTCTAGTAGACGGAAAGGAAAAATATTGAATTTTCTATTGAAAACTCACACAAGCAGTTCAAAAAGAACAAGCAGTTTCTATTGAACAGTCTTTAGCTTTCAAAAACATAATGGATTTAAAGATGCATTTGGGTCAACTTCCCCCTACATCAACTAATAGCATGCAATGACAGCATGACAACGCTAGCAATGGTAACCATTCCACGTTTTTATGTCAACTTACCGTATATGTCGTGCCAACTCTCCCTACCTTTGGAACCAGAGGGACAAATTTCTACCTCTGAGCTCTTTAGTTAGTTGCGTATAGCTACTTGGACAAGCCTTCAACTTTCATAAAATTCACAGAAGCCAGGTCTGGCTGCTTATTTAATGTTCTTTCTCAAAATACCCCTATTTTTAGTAACAAATTCTACTTAATTGCGTAGCTACAGAGGCATTTTTCCACTACTTAGAACATTTATTGTTCAATTGAATGCTTTTGTTTTAGTTGATTTCTTTATACCACTGTTCAAATCTTCCACGGCTGATGACGTAACAAGGTGGTTGACGAGATTGAAGTTTGAACCAATGTGAGTGCTTTTGAATTATTTTTAGCTTTTGTTGTGGTTGTCGTTGCGACAAATTTTGGTGTAAACTGCATACGTGTTTTTTTATAAGAAACCCATCATTTTGCCTGGGCCTCGATTTTCTTAACTTTTCCCGAAATTTAGCCTAAGATTTTCTTAAATTTTTCATAACTTTTGCTGAAATAAACTGGCTAAAATGGTTTAAACTTTCGTTATTAATATTGTATACTTGAATTTGATTCCATCTTTAACATTTTGAGTGCAATAACAACGAAATATCGATTTGTGGCCAATAAAAACACAAAATTTTGGAAATTGAACCTCATAATTGTCTTAAGATTTTGACCATTTGAGCCTCATTTTCTTATAAATGTTTTTCTTACAAAAAAAATGCGTATATTATCCACAAAAATGTCACTTTGAGTGCACAATTTTCAGATTTTGCAGAGATGGAATGATCGTCTAGTTGAGCCTTTGTTTTATTCATCTTTCTTTCCCTCCTTGTAGAACTATTGAGCGTATGTCCGGAGTTGCAGCGAAGGAGCTGTTTAAATTTCAAGAAAATGAACTTGTAGAGAAGTTAGGGGAGGATGAAGGAAAGCGATTGTTTAACGAATTGCAAGTTCAGTCTGGAGCAATGACAGTAAGTTATTTTATTGCAGTCGTTGTTTTCTTGGGGTGAAAATGATCCTCTTCTAGTCATTGCCTTGGAGTGGTTTCCAATCTCTTTTCTCTCACCCCTCCTGAGGGGCGTAACGAAGACGCTCAGGGCTCTTACGAATTTAATAAAACTGGGTCCCCATCTTTGCTTTTACACAAAATAATGCGAAAGACTTATTTCCCCAAAACCTCTGAGGGACCCGTTGGGATCTCAAGAGCTAGGGGGGCCCTATAAGCTGTCCTAGCCCAAACCTGTCTGTTATGCCACTGCCTCCTCGCTTTTCGGGATCATTTCCAATCAGTTTTTCTTCGCCCATAGACTATGTACCCCTTTGCAACTGTTCACATCAAAGCAATTCCCGTTTTACTGTGCTTCTTTGCAGCTAACTTCTTTAGGCCTAAAGTTAGTTGATAAATTGTGCATTTAATTTTCAATAGACTTATTATCAGATAAGCATAGTTGCTTTTCCCTGACAGAAAGGTACGATTGAATAGTGCAAGGAGCACTTTTCACTTACTATTTTAAAAGTAAGGTAAGATAATCCCTTGCAGCGTACAGTACCACTCTTTTTGCGTATGATTGTTGCCCTCAAAACTAGTGTGGGACAGATACGCAGGCCCCATGGGCGTCACTCGCAGGTAGCTTCAATCCTTGTAGGCAGTTAGAGCCAGTCATGAATGCTTTCTTAAGTCAATTTCATTTTCCTGGGATGGTAGTTAGGCAGAAAAAACTGTGGCCACAGGCAGCAAAATTTTTGTCTGGGCACTGCGTAAAAGATGTGTATCCTCATCTTCTATTATGTTTTCTGTGCCTTGTTAGGTTGGTTAACTCATGGTGAAGAATCTCTCCAGTTCACTGTTTGTAGAACAATGCAAGTTATTAGCTATTATAGGTATCGTTTCTGAGGCTGCGTAGTAATATTTAGACACCGCAACTTTTTGTATTCAAGACAAATAACTTTAATAAATGTGTTATTGGCAAAGCTACCTAGATGCTTTCCATGATGGAAACTTTTTCATGCAGCAAGAAATGTTACTCTAGAGCTGTTAGGATAAAATGTCAACTTGAATTCTTTTACCCATAGTTACATCGTATACTAGGTACTTCAATCTTGACTCTAAGAAATTATGCTTGTAGCAACATCAGATGTATGACGTGCCCTTGAACTTCATATCATAGATGCAGTGCTGTGGCCATGGGGGTATGGGGGGCAAATACCCCCACTTTTTGCCAAGATGGTGCTCAAGATTTTTATAAATCGATGAGAAAATAATTAGGGGGGAAGTAGTAGCAAATCTTTAGAGAAGTAGAGGGCGTGGCCAAAAAGTGTTCATTTATGTCCCCCACTTTTATAACCCTGGCCACTCCCCTACATAGGCGTGAGCATGACGCTGGAGGAATTGCATTCAACCGAGCTAGAAATGTGCATTATTGTTTTCAATTTTCTCTTACAGAGACACAAGACAATGACAGAATTCCAGGTACTTTTCATCGTACTTAATTATTCATGGACTGACTGCGTTTCATATTTTTTTCATCACTTAAGCAGCAAGTTTGCCTCTTTACTCCTCATATTTGAAAAATGTCTCTGACAAGCACTAAGCATCTGTTTACAATCATGATTTGAGTTATTATAAGTTATAATCGTAGTGGTTTGGAATATTCATTTGTCTAAATTAGACACTGATCGCTTTCCAAGCATTTTCTGTGCCTAACAGCCATAACGCCCTGAATCAGAAACTCCATAGCAAAATAGAGATAATCTATTAATTCCTTTCCACGTAATAATTGTACCAACCTTTGTACCAAATAAGGTAGTTGATTGTCATTCTTGCTTTCTCTTTTTTGTTTTTTAGAGTTTCTTTACTAAAACATATTGAAAATGAACCTATTTTGGTGTAGAAAAATTATTTTAAATTGTTGCTCTTTGACTTGTTGTTCATGGCTCTTTCAATGTCTCATGCAGAAAGCTTTGCTTGAGCGAATGAAAAGACAAGAAACAATCAAACAGGTATTTATTGAATTGCATTCTTTTTTATATTTTTACTTGTATTTCTATTTATTTTTTATGTTTATTTATATTTATATTCCTAATTTTATTTTTGTTTGTTTTTGTATTTATATCTACATTTACCGTAAAAACTTTAGTAAACCCCTCTAATAAACCCCTCTGTATTAAGTTCCTCCTCTCTAATAAACCCCTCGCTAATAGGCCCCCTTTCTAATAAGCCCCCTCCTTAATAGCGCCCCCTCTATTAAGTCTTCCTCTCTATTAAGCCCCCTTTATCAGGGAAGTAAATGATTGAATGGGTTCTTAAGGTATGGAGATCATGTGTATAAAATATAGTTCGTGTATACAATTACTTGTGCATCCTAGAAAGCTATATAGTTATGCTATAAAACTACATACCATATAGTATTCTGAGCCTTTCGAAGACACCCAAGAGAAAAGCGTTTCTGCAGAACCTATTACAGGATTATCATATGACTCTGATGATTCATATGAAATTGAGGACATTTAAGTTGACAAATGTGAATAAACTTTGAAGATGCTAGCACCAGTTTTTCAATGGAAGCTATGCAAGGAGAATGCAAAAGACCATTTGCGTAGCATTTTATCTTGAGTTGGTGACAAGCCTCCTTTTCTAATAAGGCCTCTCTCTATTAAGTCCCCCCTGTTAAGTCTCCAAGAAATAAATAAGCCCCCCACCCCGGAGCTTAATAGAGCTTTTACGGTAGTTTAAATTGTTCGTAGGAATCTCAACACTATATGTTTAGCAACTGTTCAGCCGGTAGAGTTCATTCCAGACATCACTAGGTGCAACATAGACTTTATTTTGTCAAAAACACAAAGAGTCGCCTTGATTCTAAGGTGGTTTTTATGTTTTTGAATAGAGTGCATGACATGATTGAATTTATTAAACAGTAAATTTTACGCACAGTAAATGCACCAGGATGTATTGCCTCCGGGGCATTATCCAAGCTCAAGGAAGTAGAACTTGTGATACCATCTAGGGCTCTTTTTAGGTTTGTATGTATTGCCCCCGGAGCATTATCCAAGCTCAAGGAAAGAGAACTTGTGTTACCACCGAGGGCTCTTTTAAAGTTTGTTTTAAACAGCTAAAGAAATTGAATCACACATCCTTTTCACCTTTTTGAATTTGGTTATACTGATTAATCGATTATGTATATACCTATCTTGTTTATATTTATTTTCATACTTAAGTTTTTAATTATACGTTGCTTATTTTTGTATTTTTATTTTTTTCATATTTGTATCTTATATTTGTATCACTAGTCATGAAAGATTTTTCTTCGCCATGAGGTGTGATTGATTTGAACTGCAAATAATTATTTTTCAAATTTCTTTTGCTCACTTTAGTCAAATCAGCATTATTTTTTCCAGCATCATTTACTTGAGATACAGTAGACACCCTCACATAAGAACCTGCAATTTTGAGTTGTTCATCTTCTTATTTCGTAAGACTGGATGGAGGCCCGTAGTTTGGACACCCCTGGTCCTATAACAAGCGCTAGAACGGAGGATAGTTGGAATTTTAGTCTTGAAATACTATAGTGATATAGTTAACCACTCAAAGCTTTGATTTTTAAAACACAGTGGTTTAGCCCTTGTACTTAACAGCATAAGTGTTACCTTCTTATCACAATAATTTATGTACTGTTTTTGGAGCATCAATGAAAGGAGTTTATTGGCAAACAGGTTGAGCTTATTGCGCAGTGGACAAAAGTGAATCATTGAATATAACTCTAGTTAGAATACCAAGCTGAAAAGATTCAAATTATTTGAAATCCAATTATGGTATTTTAGGCTTTGGTGTCTTAATTCATGATAGTTCTTATGTGCGGACTTCCACTGTATGCTCCTAGTTGTAATCCCTCTGGTTTTCCACATTGACTGACTCGCTATTGCAAGATGGGTAGTTTTTTTAATCATAGAACAGGGTTTCCCAAGCTTCTTCAGGGGGCTCCACTTGACTTCGAGATAAACTCCTAGCGCCCCAACCCCATAAACACATCTGAGCTTTTCCAAAGTGAAAGAAAACCTAGAAATATATATACATAATATTATACACATGAAATACATTCAGAGAAACAACAATATAGTGTCCAGCTTCTACTTCTTCCGCTTGTAAACATTTTATTTCATCTTCACAATTACCCTTAATTTACACATGCAACTTTTTTTGAAATTGACAACAATATCATACCCAAAATTTGTTTTTAGAAATAATTATTTTAAATAAGCCATTTTATTTCGTATTCAATTTCAATAAATACACAAGAGCATTTTTTTCAAATTGAAAACACAAGATATATTTTTGTAGCATCTCCAGTTATGCTACCTCCATGGTAACAGTTACAGCTGCTACACTGTTACCTCCCAACTGCCCATTTTTGTGTTACCACCCCCCCCAGCTGCCTTTTTTGCGTTACCGTCCCCTGACATCAAACGACCGCCCCCAGGGAGGCGGTACCGCCAAGTTTGGGAAACGATGTAATAGAGCATGATATTTAATGATTCAGACGCATATAATTTCTTCGTAAATCATGAAGCACATGCAGGTTGTTACAATAGAGGCAAATTTTGTAATGGACCAATGAGTAGATTTGTTTACAAAATATAATTAGCCAATCAGATGCTTTTGTTTTGACCTTGCTCCTTCATTCCACCCAGTAGCGGATATTAAGGGGGAAAAGTGCGCCCAGTTACCATCATCGACTCGGCAAGAGTAGTGGACTAAAAGCTAAATACACAACTTTTTAACAAGAAATAGCTTTTTGCTTGAGCCTCAATTTTCCTGTGCACTTTTTCTTATGAAAAGTACATGTAATCTGTAGATTCCTAAGTATTTGTCGAATACATGTTTTTCTTCTAAAACACTCGGCAAAGTCAGCCCCTTTGTCCCCCTGAAATTTTTTGAGAAACCACCACTGATCCGCCATTTTGAAACGGAGTAATTCGCCGCTATTGGTTGCTGCCCAATTTGATAATAACGAACTTCTAAGCATTGCTATATTCCTTGTGGCTTTCCTTATTGACTGCCTCGCTTGTGTCAGATAGACAAATTTTTGTAATGTAACATTGTATTTAATACTTCAGACATATGACTTACTGCATTGCTTGATTTTGCCTTTTAGAGTATCACAAAACAGCAAGTTACTGTGAAAACAAATACTACTACAAATCCCCCTTCTCAGGTAGATAGAAAGCTGGTAAATTCATCAGTGTAGAAATATACAGTTGTGGTGTATATAAAATTTGTTGTTTAACTTTAAATATTTTGCAAGAAGCTTTGTCTGCATCTGTGTTTGAGACGTTTTGAGCGAATATTGCAGCATGTAAAGCGTAGAAAGGTGCCAGAGCAAGGTTCCCGAACCATTCCGTTACGCTGCTGCCTCTCAGTATTCCCAACAATAAAGCCTGCTACTTTATATCTACTGCGGTATTCATTCGCTTTCGTCAGACTTCATTTCTGTTTGTATGTGATAGTATTCTCGATTTTGTTGTTAAAGGAGGAAATGCAAAGAAAGTTCAAAGAACAGCAAGACATCATCGCAAATCCACCAACTGTAAATGACAGCCGGGAACCAGAGAAGCATACGTTTGGTTCATTTCAAGGAGGCTCTGCTTTAACTAATATCAACAACAACAACCAATCTTCATAAAGCTTTTGCTTAATTTTGGTAGGTAGAGAAAAGTTGGGGAATTATTAGCAATATTTATTCCCTGCACTTTATTTTGTTATTTTCCTTGCTTCATTTGGTATCCATGCCTTAATTTAGCATCTGCAGTGATTACAATGCAGACCAAGACATGCTGACGTACCCCCATATCTCCAATGACGTACCTGCAACTCTACACAGAATAGGGACCTAGATAGATTGACGTGGTACCAAATTTGCACAAAGCACAGACCAAGTTAGATTGGATAGATTGACTTATCCCCAAATCCACTCAAAGCACAGACCAAGATCGTTTGACTTATCCTTAAATCTGAAAAAACACAGACCAAGAGCGACGTATATTCCCAAGAATCTGCACAAAATACAGACCAAGATGGACTACCCATGCAAACTCCTTTATATCTTGTTGAAGATAGTTTATTACGATATATGACAGTTCTTGATGTATATGGTCAATAAGCCACTTTTGTAATGACGTCACTCATTGAAATCAGCGCTTTATGTGCTCAGAGACCGCCCTGTGGACATAGGGTTTATCATATTCTGTAATGTTGGTTATTTGGTGAGGTTGCTTATTGGTTTTTGAAGCAGTGCTGTTTATGAATGGTTTTGGAAACGAAATTTTTACTACTTAGGTTGTCAAATACGAATATTTATTTCATATTGATTGTCGTAGTCTGAAGTACTTACAGTTGGCTGGGAAATTAGACAATGTATTATTTTCTTCGTTTCAGAATATGGATGGCATCAGCTTTTGGCTATGTCACATTTTTAGATACGAATTTAGACAAACATAGCTCAACAACACATGGAAGTTTGGAAGCTTTTGTTAGTTATTAGCTGTATTAGACATATTTCTACTCATTTTTCACAATAATATACGCACGTGCTGGCAGTGAATTGTTCATAGTATTTTCAGACGCCAGTCTGACTGATTTGGTAGGGAGACGTAAATCAAGTGTATTGTTAGAAAACTGCTGTATTTTGTTCAATT
>WIPJ01067665.1:469800-501757 GCA_018155075.1 Cassiopea andromeda
TTGAAAAGATGAAACTATGCAGGTGACAGGTATTGAGTTTTGAGATCATTAAAACATGTCCTGTTGTTTTCCCTGAATTTAGCTCGAAACTGCAGGAAAGACGTCAAGAATTTCAGGCTGCAAGGACCCCTCCATTTCAACCAGTAAGCCAGTCATTGATTTGGTCGATGCAATCAAGCCTGGTGCAATTGATTATACTCTTGTAATAGATGGAGCTTCAGAGGAGGTATGATGTTTTGCATTTGCTTTGAGAACCGTGGAATTATATTTTTACCAAGCAAAACTTTTACACTCTTTTTATATATGAATAGAGCTTATAAAAATATTAGGGATCAGAGCAGCTGGAGTTTAAGAATAATTTTAAACTTTACCACAGCACGAAAAAGCGGCAACATTCTTTTAACATACTTAGAAGCTTTTTTTCGTCCGACACTCATCAGAGTGTGAAGACGTCGGATAGTGACCTAAAGGTTAACCGAAATATATATCCAGATGCGGATAATCTATATTTCGGTTAACCTTTAGGTTACTATCCGACTTTTTCATACTCTGATGAGTGTCAGACCAAAAAAAAGCTTTTAAGTATGTGAAAAGAATGTTGCTGCTTTTTCGTGCCGTGTTATAAAGTTCTGTAGTACCAACAGACTATTTGAATAATTTTAAAATAATGCAACGCTCAAACTTTATTGAAGACGTGGAGTTTATGTATAGTCGACTTATAGTATTACTTTTAGATTAACTTTTTGCACTGTCGATACAATATTTATTAGTCTGCTCCACTTCTGCTATGCTTTATGATGAGGTAGGGCAGCAACTAAGATTTTTTTATATCATTGAAACAAAACAAATACAATATTTGCAATTTTTTCTATGCTGTTTGTAGCAGAAATGGACATAAAGTCATCTGGTTCTGGCTACGAACGGCATTTACAATTATTTTGAACATACCTTAACACACAAAAATAACAAAAAAGCAATCTGTGTAGTACGGCATCGTCTCATTAACCAGGCCCGGACATGCACTAGGCCGGTTGCAAATGATTAAGAAGAAAGGCACTGGTAAAAGACTGTGATTCCAGTGCCAAATGATTTTTTGAGTTCGAACAAAGATTTGAATATACTCCTTTGATTTTCAGACGAAGCTGCACTTTTAGTGCTTAAGAAAAGTTTAAGAACGATCTTAGGCTCAGAAGCAAAAAAAATTTAGAATATTGAGGCTCAGCGAAAGCTGAGGTATTCATATAAAAAAAGAGTGCAGTAGCAAGTTTTCACTGATATGTTTAAACTGCATCGAAATTTTCTTGCAGTTCTATGCAAGTTTGTAGATTGTCGTGCTATTGTGAAAGGTGCCACACAAACACGCTTGCACACACGCAAAAGAACCTTTCTTTAGAATTGAGCTATATACATTCCCGTCCTTTGATCTAGCTTAGGGTTGGCCAACCAGTGAGAAGCTAAGAGCGGCATTCTTTACTTTGATGCTGCAAGGAGCAACATCAAACTCATGGAGAGACATAACCATTTCACTCATCCTTTCCTCTTACGCAGAAATATCTTTCTAAATTCAAGTGAAGTAGATAAAAATAGAAACCCATACTCGCATGCGGCTCGCGAGTCGCGGGTTGGCTACCCTTGATACAGCTACTAGTCGTTTTGCATGCTATCATCATTGGGTTCTGAGAATTTTATTTTGACTTCCAGGAAAAGCACCTGAATGCAACATATGCAATATCGATGTCAAGAAAGATAGGAGCCCGCGTTTATGCTTTAGCTGAAGATCTCGTTGAAGTGAAGCCAAAGATGGTGCTAACTGTATTCGCATGCCTGATGACACTTGGACTGGCTTCTCAGGTCTAAATAATAAACTGCTATTCACAGCTTCTTCTAGTTTTAGAGCATGATACTCAAATTCAGTATCCATTTCGTTGGCCTAGATTTGCTACAAACTCTACACAACCTTCGCAATTTTATACAATTATTGTGCACGTGAAAAATCTGATGCTTGCACTAGTTCAGCTCACTCAGATTCACTATTAGAAACAGTATTTAGGGGGCTCCAAGATATAGACTTATACGGCTATTTGAAAAGGTCTAAAAAGTGAATTACGATCTTAATTTTTGAAAGTGATTTCGGTTTGGCTGAAACCATTACATGAAGATTCGTTGCTCATTTTTCTTGTTACCATTTTTGAAGACTTGGTTTTCTATTCCATCTTTTACACCTAACTGCACACTAAACTTAAAGCTGAATCTGAGGGGTGCACTAGACATAGGCATTCTCCTTCATATTTTCTTGGCTAATTACCCTCTGCCCATATACTCTGATTTAGTGCACTTGCTTTCTATTCGAGTATCGTATAGAATACCAGGATGAATGTTCTGCAGAGAAATTCGCCAGCCTCTTTGGCATAGGTTCTGTGAATGTTCTTATGGAAAGTCGACACCGCGCTATTAAAGGGAATAGCATTGGTTGTCCTAGGGAGGGTGCTATGTTGTACCATCTCCCCCACTTTCTATTTTGAGTTCATCCACCCCAAGAAGTCAAGGGAGAATTCAGGAGAACAATTATCCTGGCAAAGTAATTTTTGATAGTTTTATCAACAAAAAGATGGATATTTCCGCAAATGCAGTTTTTTGTAGTATTTTAAGGATAATTTTGCAAAAGGTAATCCGAACCAGTTATTGGTTGAAAGGTAATTTAACATGGATGAGTATAAGGTGAATCTCTTGTATCTGAGTTGTCTATTTTCTTTGTTGTCATTCAGTGGTATTAAAAAGCTGTTAGGCCCATGTTGAATTTGTTACATTAATGCTGCAGATGAGTACGGATTTGATCCAGATGAGTACGGATTCTATTGGATTCAGTGTAATTTTTGGAGGGCCTTTCACTTGGGTTGTACAGTTAATGGATTTAAATGACAACACCTACAATACAAGCGTTGTCGCTCAAGAGATTGGACAATGTGTAGAATCGAGTAAAGATCCATCTCCTTTCGTGTGTGTAACAATATACTTTTCTTGCAGTGACAGATGTTGCACGGATTTTGATAGGAACACCTACTTCTTGGGTAAACTGTTTTGATTGCGGACCCATTAAGGTTCACACTGGTTTGAGCAAGGATGATTAAGAATCGTGATAGAGAAGAACAGCAAATATTACTAGATTAGTCTTATGTATCGTTAACCTGTCACGTAACGCCTCTGACCAGGAGGTGTGGGTATCTTCATAATGAACTGCATTTGTTGCAGCATTCTTTCGTTCATGTGTAGGGTTATGCTACAGAGGAGCGTCACTAGAAAGAGGGGATCTTAAAAACGGTAAAATTAGCGATTCGTACCAGGTGGATGGCCCTGACCAAGACTGCGGAGAGGTTTCAGACGCCGTGGGGCAAAAGAGAGAGAGACCAGGCCACTTACGAACATTGCTAGAAGAAAAATTAGGGGGTTTTGGAATTAACTGGTCTTAAGAGAAAAGCCACGACGGAAAACATCTTTTCCTCTTTAAATACTTCGACATTCCATTAATTCGACATCATACCATAAAATTAGTACTTAGCCAATAGACATAAACGATGTTAATACAGACTTAGCCGATAGACATAAGCGATGTTAAAACGTTTCGAGACATCATGTCTCATCCTCAGTTAATATAAAATCGTTTTCCATCACAACTTATTGATCGGATTATTAAAAGGTTTCTTAACAAACAATATGTAGTTGATATAAAGCCCAGTAGTGTCCCTAAACTCCCTATATTTCTTTTTCTTCCCTATCTAGGTGTCTATAGCATACACCTCAAGAAACGACTTACTAAATTTCTTGATAAAATTTACCCCCATGTTGACCTTAAGATTGTTTTTCGGGGTAATAAACCTATTGATTGGTAGCCTATTCCCTTTTAAAGATCGTGTCCCTAGTCACGTTTGCTCCTCTGTCCTCTGTTGTTTACAAGTTTACGTGTAGTAGCTGCCAGGCTACTTACCATGGCAAAACATCACGCCATTTCATTGTTTGGTGTAGAGAGCATCTAGGGATTAATAAAAATGGTAACAGTGTTAAAGGCGCCCCGTCAGCCATTAAAGATCATGTAAAAGACACTGGTCACAGTGCCTCTCTGGACGACTTTTGTATTATCGATAGAACTAACAACGAACTTGATTTACTCTTACATGAAAGTCTTTTTATTCTTAGAGATCGCCCCACGCTTAATTTTAAGAGCTCCTCAATTCCCCTTTGTTTGTTTTAGTTCCCTAAGGCTCTTAGTCACGTATTCTTTACTTATATAATAGCCTGTTTACCATAGCTCCCTTGTTTTGATAGTTCATTTTCCTTATTTAGGCAATAATAGTGTTTTCGCTGGTTGGTGGTATTCCCCAATTATGCATTTATGTTTATTTCCATTTATGGTCTCCCCGTGAGTTTACTTTTCTTGATTTCCCACTTGTTTTTCCCACATGTTGTTTTCCCCAATTTCACTTATAAAACATCCCACTGGTACTTTTATAATTACTGAGGATGAGACATGATGTCTCGAAACGTTTTAACATCGTTTATGTCTATCGGCTAATTCTGTATTAACATCGCTTATGTCTATTGGCTAAGTCCTAATTTTATTGTATGTATGTCGAATTAATGGAATGTCGAAGTAAATAAAGAGGAAAAGATGTTTTCCGTCGTGGCTCTTCTCTTGAAATTTATAATTCAGCTGCGATTTCCAAGAAATGTTTCAATCTTAACTGGTCGTACTTTATGAGGCCCCCTAGGCTTCGAAGTATTGGGAGTTATGAGGCCCTGGGGGAAATTTACCCCCTCTTCCCCCTCTTTGTGGTCCTGTCCCTAACATATTCAACATTAGATATAAATTACTTAAGTCTGCTAAGTCACTCTTAACTCAATACTCAAAGACCCAAGCTTTGCACATACCGCATCTAAAATTATGAATTTCATCTCGTCGGATAATGCGCGGTATTTCGTCACAAATTCAGAAATGAAAAGTTCAGCTATTGTCCCATTACAAATTACAGTACTTTTTGATTACTCTAACTCAATAGCGGCTCGATCTGTGTTGTTGTTTTTAGATTTTGAGAACGTTTTCCTTGCTTCCTCACGAATCTCGCTGTTGCCATAGGCGAAGAAAAACGGATCCATGCAAGTATTGAGAAAAGCAGCGAGTAACGTGAAGCGCTTTACTCGCGTCCTCTCCGCGTAGCCGTCCACTGTATCTGGGAAGTAGTGTAGTGCCGCTGATAAAAGAAAATAGACTGTAAATGGAATCCAACACAGAAGGAAAGCGATTATCAGCATTCCAAGAAGGACAGTTACTCGCTTCCGGCTTGAATGGAGGTTTGAGACGCTGTTACTGCGGGAAAGCCTTTGCGTTGACGCTTTGAACCACAGAGTGTACGCTGTCGCAAAATATGTAAATAGCATGGACAGAAGAGCTACCATTGATATCACCAATGTTGTGATGTATGTAGCTGTGGAGGCAATACCACGGAGCCAAAGGTCCTCGCAAATTTGTGTAGTTTCATTGTACTTAGAGTAAACAACATTTGGCATCATGATAGAAATCCCCGCAAGCCATGATGCCAACGCAAACCATTTCACTGCCTGCTTCCTTACACGCCACGTCGGCCTTGTCGCGTGGTTGATAAGCAGATACCTACTTAATGAGAGAACAACAAGCGTAAGGAAATTTGCCATTGACGCAGCGTGGAAGAATGGTAGTCCCTCTTTCAAGCCACACAGTATATCCGAACGACCTTTCACAAACAAATACGGTAGTACTGCCACACCAGTTACGATATCTGCAATTGATAAGTTTAAGAACAGCAAATTTACGGTATTGTGTACTCGTTTGTGCTTCGCTATAACGTAAATCAGCATAGAATTCCCGGCAAAGTTTACAATTGCGACGACTACAAAAAGCGTTTTTGTAGCTATATCTTCAGCTGCCGTAAGGCCTGAAGAATGCGTTAAATTTGCGCCAGTTCGATTCATTCTCGCCAATGCTTTACCGTTTCCAATCGTAGTTTTGGATTGCTTACAAACTAACTGTAAATTCTTTCCCCTTCTGATATTCCTGGTTGTCGTGCTTGAATCTTCGAAAAACACCAATTCCTGACTGGCAGCTTGCGCCTGCAGCTCACGAAACAATCCGCTAATCTTGGTAATTCTTTTGCCTGCTAATGAAGTAAACGTTTCCTAGAAAAGCAGTCTCTGGAGGACTATCCGTTATGTCATCATTACCAGCTCTATGATAGCTCTACATTGATAGTGACATTCCATTAGAGCAATACGACTTTACCAACCAGATTGCTAAATTTCAGAACATTGTCTTCAAGCATTAATCACCATCCAGTTGAGATCAGGTATAATGTTCCAAAAACGTATATCAGAATTTCACAGTCCAATTTTCAGTTTATGAAGCTGAAATTTAGGCCTCCAGATTTGAAATTTACAAGGTAGGAGGCCGTAAACAAACTTCCTTATCAAATTTCAATCCCTGTTTCTTCACGGTACTAATTGATGAATGACCAGCTGAGCAAACGACAAAATAATACGCTTCTGTAACATTCTAGGGAGCCGTTATAACGTTACAAACCTGTGGACTTCAGATATATACAAAGATAACGAATTTTTCGGCGCGCAATCTCAGATTTGCCAGACGACGTACCATTCCAAGTACTCCTTGGGCATCAAACTTCTGTCCCAACTTCCTCAGTCAATAGTCTGCCTACGCAAAGCTCAAGAAATATGACAAGGTTGTCACTCACGGTCTTCTGGTGCTTTTATCTTCCACATTCGAGTTGTCTGTTCATTCTCGAGTAGCCTATTGTTACTTGACTTGACTTGACTTTATCAACGTTTGCACAGATGCATTCACATTTGAAGTTATCAGTGAAGAAGACATGAAAAATCAAAAGGTTATTTACTTGGTTCTCAACCGTTGTGCAGTATTCAATTAAAATCGATTGTGTTATCTTGAGAATGCACAATTTTTGTGTACACTTTGCATCTATTGACACCTTACGTGTAATCTTCTGTTGCTCCGGAGAGAAAACAAAGAGCAGCATCTGGTATTTTTCTTGGTTTGACTTGCTGAAATGGGGATGACTTAGTTCAAATTCCAGATTGGTGATCATAAGATAGGAGTTGCTTCTTGTCAGTGCACGTTCTATCAAGGAAAAGTTAAGTGGCAGTCCTTTTAGCTACGCGTAGCTATGGTGCAATTAATTTAATCTGATTTCGTACTGTCTTTTAATGCTCTGATTTGTTCAATTTCTGCCATTGTCACCCTGTGTCTATATGTATTCCTAGCTTATTTTTTCTAGCTTTGTTTATCTTAGGGGAACTTCATGTGAGTAGCGCATAAACAAAACAATATGGCCCTATGTCTGTATATGGATCAGTATTTTCAGCCTATTGTACAGTGCTCAGGGACAAAACTTTGATATATTTTGTAGGGTGTCTGAGGTTTGCGCTGCGAAGGTTTTTCTGCGACCTTTTTTCTTTTAGTAATAGTTGATCAGATCATCTTGGGTCCAGTAAGTTGCCCTGCAACAATACTTTATACTGCCGTTTTTGCCCAGCGACATGGCAAATTTTCAAGGTTTGGGGGTGACTCACCCCCATATTCCCCTTAAGTTTTGTCCCTGACAGTACTTGGTGTCTTAAAAGCCACATAACTACATAACTATGTTATCTGAAAGTTGAGAATAAAATTCTGTTTCATTTAAAACTTATCAGATATTCTGCAAAGCTAGCACGTGTTCTATCTATAGAGTCTTGCTTCACATTTGGTTGGAGTGTGGCCATAATTTTTCCTATGATTATCAACCGCAACCAACCCACAAAAATAAGTATGCATGAAAGCCAACATTAATCAAGGTTTGACCAGGTGCTGATGTATTCCTTATATTTCGCAGTTTTTGCAGCCTGCCAACTTCATTTGTCCCACGGTAGCCCTCACACAGAGCTGCATTATTTAAAAACCGGTCTTTATATCCGGAATCTCGCCCCGGCACAGGTGAAGGTGGTCCCGAAACCCAAAGAAGTTGTTCAGCTCTGCCCAAGGACTTCGTCAGGAAGTGACGTAACACTGAGAATGAGCTCGAGGCTAAGAAGTCAACAAGCACCAAGCATCATAGACCATAGACCCACAACAGAGCACTTATCGTAAAAGAAGAGTTGTTGTTTATACATGAATGTATTGTTCAAAACAATGCAAACTATTTGCAGATAACGGAAATGAAGACGTGTCGTAGAAGTACATTTTGTATCACGTTACTTATTGCATTCTTGTTTGGTTTCAGTTTAAGGTATATCAGCTCAGCATACCTAGATAAATGTTGGCATTAATGCGTGTAATATGACACTGAGTGCCCCCCTGAGATCTAACCTAAAACCCTGTGTACTGTTATGAAATCAATTCTAATGAGGGGTTTTCAGCTGTGGTTTGAGAAGATTCGAACTCTGGACAGAGGTAATGTAGCCTGTCCACAACAGCTGAAGTGCCAATTGTTAGTAAAATAGCTGTCCATGTTTTTGATTAAAAAATTTTCATTTTTTGCTATTTTTCCATGGCACCATGGAATGGTGAGGATTTTTTTGTAGCTCCAGAAAGGTGTGGCAGAATTTTTCATGACCCATCTAAATATTATACACGCCATATTGTAGATACTTTATGACTGCCCCCTTACAAGTTACAGTCGTTGATTATGAACCATTGAACTATGCTATCAACGGTCAAAAGTCATCATTAAGGGGCCCGTAGACAAATGAACTAGTTTTTGGGGGAATTGGTGTATAATTCAATTTTTCAACAAATGGAAATAACAGTTTAGAACACTTCCAGGCAGGGGTAGTGCCAAGAATTTTCTGATGGGGGGCTAAAATATATCATTTTAGGGTACCATAAATGCCAAAAAATCTCCGACAAAATGGTTTTTCACCTGATAGGGGGGCTAGCATGTTCCAATGGGGACTATAGCCCCCTAGCATTCCCCTGATGGTAATGACCTAATCCCCCTCACTGTCTGCTACCTGATTAATCAATATCAGTTATTACAACTCATCATTTATTCATTATAGTGATGTGTCTGGACAAATTTAGCAATAATAGTAATAATGATGCAAAACAAGAAGTAGTTAGAAACTAACACAGGCCAACTGATCTTCCTATTTACAATGTTTAACTACATATTAAACAACAACACATGGGTCCTGTCATTTCCTTAATTCTGTTTTTAAACTTTCTGTCATTTTTGGCAGATTTTATCATGTCAGGGAGTGTGTGTTTGCAAATATGAGACGAACTATGACTAAGGAGGAAAAGCCAGCATAATAACTTGTTACTTAATTCCCTGCATGGTGACCAACTTTCCTGAACCTTCATAAATACTAGCAGCATGATCCCTACAAGCCCCCATTTTGAAAACTCATGCATGCCATTATGAATATTGTACAAAGTGTGAACTAACCAGTATTATTCTTGCTTGGGAAGGTAAGACCTAGGGTGTCACCAGCCATCACAGACTGGGAGTGTTTTTGGGTATCATGCCCTAAAATTGTGATGCAATGTCATTGCCACACCCATTTCACAATCTTGCTAGAGGTCCCTCACCCCACCCATAGCATTTTCTCATTGAATTTGAACTAATTAGAAAATTGATCTTGGTGGGAAGTAGGGGGGGGGGCAAGTCTCACTTCTTGCTGCCACTAGGTTAGAGCTATTGATTGATAAATGATTTGCCTAATGATTATTGGGATGCATTCTCTCAAGAGCAACCCGTGACTAGAACCTACATAAGTAGATTACGTTGTGTTTCAGACTGATTTGTATGTTCTTTCTGTCATATTTTCATATTTCTTTGCCAATGAATGCAAAAGAAGTGAAAATGGCAATAAGAATTATTAATGAATTTGATATTATTAAGTGCAGTAATTTTTCTAATTATTTGCAGATCATATATAAAAGGTAGAACTATGACATATTTCAATTTATCTGATGGGATCAGCCTGACATTTGCCCATGCTGTGAATAGTGAGTCAAAATTGAATTCAACACTCATTGACATGAAGATCATGGTTTTAGAAGCAGATGTTTTGATGGACCCAATAAGAAATATCCCAATCATGGCCCATCCACCTGCAACAACAAGTGACCTTAGCCTAGAAGACTTTTTAACCCAAGTTTTGTTGCATTCTCCACCAAAAGGAATTAAACTTGATTTTAAGCAACTAGAAGTAGTTGAGCCTTCCTTGAAGTTATTGGAAGCTGTTCAAAAGAAATACCAGATGATGCCACCTGTTATGATACTCAATGCAGACATTTTAGTAGGACCAGAAGATCCATTATCATTTCCTGTGAATGCAAGCAGATTCACTGAACTTTGCTCAAAGTATGACCAAGAAAGTGTACTCTCATTGGGTTGGACTACAACTAAGGCAAAAGATAATGAACACCCTCTAGGTAGTTTTTATTTTATTTTTTAATTTCATCCATATAACTAATTCATTGCAATACAATTGCAAGCTTCACTGTCAAAGATAGTTTGCAACAGCTAGCCTAGATTCAAAATCATAAAGTTTCAAATAATAAAACCAGTTAGATCAACATTGATTTCAGAAAAACTCAGCAAGTGGAGCTCTATGTCCTGTGTCATAAAAAGGAAGCATGGTTTTTTTAAACATATTCAGATAAAGAACTTTATGAAACAAAGCCATTTAATTGATGATGATTAGAAATTTTTTAAATTAGCAAAATATTCCATGATGAAGCAAACAATAATTGCTGAAAAGCAAGCAGCTTTGATGGACTGAGTGCCCAAAATCAAAAGAAATTATAACATGGGGGCTCTGTCCTCCTGAACCCCATTCGATGAAAAAACTTGCTTAGAGTCCTTTAGCACTTAGAGTAGAACTGTTTCTGAGCAAAGGATATAGCACAAGAAATTTACTGACTGGCTATTAACTCTCCCAAAAGTACCAACAAGTGAAGATCTCAACACAAGCTCCTACCAACAAATCAAGAAATCACCAACAAGCCAAATGATTGCTGATAAATTTGGCAAAAAGTGGGGGTGTGACTCCCCCACATGTATTGCTTTGGCATGCCCCTGCCTGCCACCATCAATGTAGCCCTAGTTACTTTGGTACCCCTAAATCCCAAAATCATCTGATATGCATTGAACTAAGTGTGGAGGATGTTGCTGACTTTTGCACATGTGTATCCAGCTTAAATTTTTGCTTTTGAAATATGGCCCAAGTGAACACCAATTAAATAGTTCTAATATAGGGCTATAAGTCCATTAGCCATTACTGTACAAATTACTTTTTCCCAACTTTGATTTTGAAAGTTGGTGTGCATTCTATCTGTGGAGTGCATTCTTCCTCAGGAAAAATATAAGTCCTTGTTGATAAAGGACTGTTTATTACCCAGTGGTGGGGTAGAGAAGAAATGCTTGGGGTTAGTGCTGCATATGTGTTGACAGTGAGCAAAGTCAGATAATTGTAATGGACAGCACCTATCGTATTGGCTAGAAGACTACACATTTTTTATAAGAAAACCATTATTTTACCTGAGCCTCAATTTCCTTAACTGTTCCCAAAATTGAGCCTGAGATTTTCTCAAATTTTTCTTTTTCTGACATAAACTGGCTAACATGGGTCAAACATTCATTATTAATATTGTATACTTACATTTCAATTCCATCTTAAACATTTGAAATGCAATAATGATAAAATATCGATTTTTGGCCAATAAAAACACGTAATGTTGGAAATTGAGCCATGTGATTTTCTTAAGATTTTCTTAAGATTTTGATCATTTGAGCCTCATTCTCTTATAAACTTTTTTGGTATAAACAAGCATGTATACAAAGGTCATAGAGGTTATGAAATTCCCGAAAGTACATAGACGTTTAGGTGCCGACGGGGGGCTTGGTAAAATCGTGGGGGGTATAGTCCCCAAGCTCCTGGTAGCCCCATCCCTGTTGCTACTGTCGCTGACGATTAAGAAACTAAAGATTATTACCACATACGCATATTTATGTGCCAACACATGGCGTTATTTTCCAATTTCTAGTTACAATATCGAAATGTCTCCTTGCCATATCCAGCTTGGCTTGAATTCAAAGTAGCTTTATTTGTGAAAGAAAATAGAAACCATGCTGAAGTTGATTGAATTGTAAACGCTCAAAACTACTGTTCTCTGAATTGGGATGCTTTAAAGTTGGGGTGCGGCCTATTTGCAGGGGTGGCTTATACTCTGGGTTTTACGGTACTTCTGCCTTTAGTTCTTTAGGAAAATTATACCTATCTACATTGAGGTGCACAAAAGCTTGGAAAAACGAATTATTTAGCTTCCACCAATAATTATTTAATGGTTTTTTGCCACAAAGCTTCCCCTTTACTTTTGGTTTGTTTTGTTCCAGGGGTGTGCCGATGGGGGCGTGGGGGCGTCATGCCTCCCCAATATTTACAAATTGGCATGAAGGTGGTCAAAAGCCAGCTATGCCGCAAGAGAGTTGGCCACAGTATTTTCCTGACCTTTTTGTTTTAGTAGCAATAGTTACTTTGCAAGAGTAACTTCGCAAGAAGGCTGATCAGAAGCTGCATGCCTTACCTCGGATCTGTAATTACATTGATAAGGAAAAATTAAAGCAAATTATGAGGGCTTTCTGAAATAATCGTATTCATGAAAAATCCCTGCGCATTATATATAATAATACATCATCAAACTTTCCTGAGTTACTTCAAACAGAAAACTCAGTGCCAATTCACCATTGGCACTTACAGTTATTAATGTCAGAAATCTATAGGACAAATTTAGGCCTTAACCCTTACTTTATGAAAAGAATTTTTGTGCAGAAAAGCACCTCATATAATTTGCGAATGAATAACTTATTGAACTTGCTACAAATTGAGACAGTATCATATGGAATGCAAAGTGTTGTGTTTTTAGGTTGCTCATTGTGGCTTACGGTGCCAATGGAGCAAAGAAATCCAGAACTATAGATTTCAAAAGCGTTATAAAGCATTGGAAAGTAAGGAAAATCCCCCTGTAGAATATGCAAACAATATGCAGCGCAAGTTAGCTTCTTGACCTAGAACTACTTATGTTATTTACAATTAATATATAGTTTATTACTTTCTCAATATAACTTTTTGTTTTAACTTTTACGAAGTTATTCTGTAATGATATATTGTATGCTTTCTTTTAGTTTTTCCAGTAGGCGTTAATTAAATTCCTTTAGCTATATGTAAGCTTACTATAACTAAATTGATAATAATGAATAATAATAACCCCATAGCGGAAATGTGAATGTGCCTGTGTTGCAGTCGTAACAGAGGAAAGACATGTTCGTTCACATTATTCACAATAGAAATCAACTCTAAAACCAACTAACTTAGAAACTACAATTCTACTGTTGATACATTACACACAATAGACATGACAGATAATTGACAGGCTTCGTAATGAAAGCGAGACTGAACTAATAATGCCTTATATGAAAAGTGTCTGGGCACATTACTGCTTTATTCACTCTGGCATATTTCGCATTTGGTATTGGTCTGCAGTCTGTCTTTTTTGCCTCGTCTTTGTTCTTGCTGTGTGACGTATTCTCTTCTCTTGTTAGGTTACACATGGGAAATGGTAACTGAAATGCATACAATTGTTAAGAATTTGAAACACCGTGTTACATTCCCAGTTAGAGCGTCACTTGTTGCAGCTTCACGTGCCCAGTTATTATGGCTACTGAACCTTAACAGAGATTATTCTCTTACCGTTTGGCACAGCTCAGATGATTTGTATGATGTGAAGAGCATGTCATTTTTGCGGGACAAGAAGTACATTGGCAGAGTTTACTATGATCTGCCAGATCGCCAAATTATGGAACTGAAAAGTCTTCCAGTAACTTAATAATTATTTGCTTAACAGATTGTAATGATGAAAAGGCAGTTTTATTTATAGTTGTAAACAGGAGCATAGCTATAGAAGGGACAAGTTGCACTTTATGATACCTTGCAACTTACATCAGCTCCCACCATAGATATAGTCCTCACATTCAACATAGGTACTGCAATCACACGGTATTCGCAGATGTACGGGGAGGTGAAGTCTTTGGCACCGAATTTAGGGGGGCCTCCGATTGCAGATTTTTGAAAATTCAACCAACCATTTCCTTTTATTGAACACCCCATTTCCATTTATTGAAACAATTTTGAGGAAAATCCAGCCCCGCATTTTACTATCTTAAAGATTTCAATATTTTAAAAGGGATAATTTAAAATTTAATTAAATATATTGGCTTTGTGTACGCAAATCAATATTAATAAATAAGGAAATCGAGACTAACTTTTGAATTATTTGAATCCTCATGCTGTCTATTAAACATTGACCCTTATCTATTAAATGCCCCCCAGTTCATGCTTTTTAGCAAAAATATTAGCTCCCTCCTTATTATATCCCTCTACTATTCGGTGCCAAAGAGTAGCTGCGGATATTCTGGGAGCTGCACAGCTATTCTCATACTAAAATATATTAACCAGGTTCAGATCAGTGGTTGCCAGGCCCTAGGAAACCCACTAAGCCGAACAGGTAACAAAATAAAAGCGAAATTTAACCAAATATGAAAACGAGATCGGAAGACAATAGAAATTATCAAAGAATGAAAACGATTGAGGGTGATGTCATCATCAAAAAGAAAGATCTGGAAGTTGTTTTACTCTCACTATTAAATATATTGCAGTTTATTCGATGCTGTTGCTTGGTCTTTTCAAATGTGACATAATTTTTATTGGTTACAATAGATTTTTTAAAATTTCTTTGTTCATTTTGGTACAATTCTTTGAGTGCAATACAATAAAATTCTGGTACAATACAATACAGTACAATTCTGGTACGATACAATACAATTCTGGTACGATACAATACAATTTTGGTACAATACAATTCAATGAGGGAGTTTCCAGAAAAAGCTTAGCTCTAAGCCAGCTCAATATTTAGTTAGTTAGATTTACGCTTTAACACGCTCTAAAAGGCCAAATTTCTGAAATTTGGTTTAGAAAAAGCCAAGTTAGCAACACTAATCTTAACAACCAGTTGTTGAATGTTAGGTTTGCAAATGAATTTTATAAATAGGTCTTATTAATAATTTGACTCCTTGATGATACAAATGGAAGAAAAGTTAAACATTGTGTTTTTTCTGATTGCAAGTGAGCTTTCAAACTTAATAGAATAGCTTAGAAAACGTAATTTACCCTTTCACCAGCTACACCATTCTATTCAGGAGTTGCTGTTTGGGCGAGCAATTGACGAGTCCATTCTTGCTCAGACGGAATTTTTGTATAATTAACATCAAATCTATTATGCACTTTGTGTTCGCTAACATGCCTGATCACGTTGATCAGCAGTAATAGTCTTAGTTCCTTCTCCAGTTTGTAAAACACTGCTGGATATCCTTTGGAAAGGAATGCTTTTGACCTGAAAACCCAATAAAAATCCAAGCTTTTTGTCTGATCCACGTGTTTCTTGAAATCTTCAACGAGTGAGCACTGTCTACTGAAGACATTTAAGTACAAATATCCCAAACCCAATAATTTATTTATTGGATTAGCTAGATTTACCCTAGCATGTATTGTATTGAAGTTTGTTTTTAACACACATCTGAGACTTCTTCTCATAGACTTACTTGAAATTTCATTACAACAGAGTAAGATGAATGCTTGGAAAGAATGGGTTGTATGCAGTGGCAGTTTTTCAAACAATTTCAGGGGGGCAAAGGGGCTGAACTTACCGGGTATTCTGGAAGAAACACATTTAGTCGACCAATACCTGAGAATATTTGTCGACTGCATGTGTTTTTCATAAGAAAAAGTGCACAAGAAAATTCGGACTCAAGCAAAAAATTGATTTTCTTATTATAAAATCGTGTATTTAGCCTTTGGTCCACTACTTTTGCCGAGAATTTACCGACTCGATGACACCTGGGGGGCATTTTCCCTCCCTTGCCCTCTTAATATCCACTACTTGTGTGCAGATCGTAGAAAGCAATTTAGAAAAGATCTTCACAAAACAGAATTTGGGTGTTGAAAATATTTAAAAATCAAAGACAACGCAGACTGTAAAGTAATTTTTTTTGATGGTTTTGGTTAGGACAACTCTGACCAGCCCCCAATCTTTTAAGGTCATGAAAGGCCCCCTCAGAGATTTCCAAAAGACAAATGTCTGGATTATTTAGAGGGCAACTAAGATATGACCGCGATCTTGCAGAATATTAAGGGCCCGAGTGGCTCTGTTCAAAAATCCCATTTGATTGGACGCAGCTATAGCATAGAATTGAATAAATATTCGAGATTTTTTGGAAAATGTTTTGACCGCACCCTTTAAAGATTAAGATAACGCCCTTTTGGATAGAAAGATATACCCCTTTCAAGATAGAAAGAGCAGTTACACTTACTATTTCAAAGCTACCTTCCAATGTATCGATTTTATTGCAGATTTGAGCGTTCCTCGAGAATCAACTCTTTATCATTGGGCGGGCGGCCAGTGGTGGCGCCAGAGCAAAATGCTGGCGGCTAGTGCTATCAAAATGCCGACAGTAAGCAGTGTCACAGACTTTAAACTGACAAAGCCTATCGCATTGGCTGAAAAAAAGCTAAAAAAACGTCATGGATATTATGAAAGTACCGACAGTGTATAGACATTTAGGTTCCGACGAGAGGCTTGTAACATTTTTTGAGGGCTACAGCCCCCAAGTCCCCTGGTAGCGCCGTTTCTGAGGACAGCCAACCTTTTGCCCCCCCTGGCTACGCTAGATATTCTCTACCCTCGTGTTCCTAACTAAATAAGTGGTAAAGCAAGAGGATTGATTGCCATGGCTCAGGATAGTGAGCACCTAGGACAGGAGCCACAAAGCTCTAGCTCCGGTTACCACCCAATCCGGTCCTAGTGCTTGTGAAGAAGAGCTCATATATGTTTCAACTAGTTATTCTTTTTCCAGCATCTGGGCTCAGCAAGGATAGTGCAAAGTGAGCTTGTCCCTGACTCAAGAGGCGTGCCTTTGCTAGGTAGCACATTCTAGCATAGAAGTAAACATTAGACAGAACTTAGCTCGTTTAGCATAAGTAAGTTTTGAGGTTTATATGGGCTCAAAAGGAAAGTAGTGCATTTTCGAAAGTTGTAAAAGCTGCAAAACAAGGACCAATTTCTTAGCCAAGCATTATTTCGAGACACTTTCCATTATAAAATATTCATTTGCTCTGCATGGTACAAATGCACGATATTATAACTGACAGAGAAGCATTTGTTTCAAGAATTTCTGTGCTTTATGACGATGGTAGCTACTTTGTTTACTAATCTCATTGGTTATCTGAAGACTTTCTAGGTTATCTGAAGACTTTCTAGGAAATGTTGGATTACGCGGAAAAGACTTGGCAAGGCAAGGCAGATCTCAACGAAGGCAATCCATTATAACTTTTAACATTTACCAGGGATTAACTGGTGGGAATTTTAGCAAGGGACTGCAGCCATGTAAAATGGAAAATTTTGCAAGGTTTTCCCCTCCAACATAATTATTGCCTGGAAACTTAAAGTTTCAAACCAAAGTTTTCGACCGCCCCCAAAGTGATGGTACAGGCAGGTTTTGCCATTTCAGAACACTTCCTCCAGCTTGCATCAAGTCAACCTCTGTGTAGCGACTTTTCCTTTTAGTTTTCCTATGCAGTGATTTGTGAAGGAGCAATATCTTACGCTGCACAGAGATACCTTAGCTATAAATTTTAAAAAATGAGGAGGGGCACGTGCTTGATTGAAGAGGGCACAGTAGAAGAAGTTGAAGAGCGGCGGGTGATATGTAGTTACCTTGTAAAATTTCGCCACGACTCCCACATTCCCAATATTTTGCGTCATCAATGGGAATCTGGTAAAGAGTTTACAAATAAGCTGCGCAGTGAAACACTGCGCTTGTCTTCTATGTAGTATCCGCAAGAAGTAGGAGTTCACAAATATTTTACCGTACGTATTTTATATAAAAGTTTATCATAGCCTGACCGAAATGAGCTTTTGAGTGGACAAGAATGCTAAGTAGATATATCTGTTGCAGTAGATGTTGTGAAAGTATCACCATTGTCTATTTCATGCATCTGATTTTATAGTTTTTGTCGGGCCTAAATTGAACTAAAGAACTGGCTTGCATTGTAATAAGAGATTGCTCATTTGGATGTAGTCATGGATTGACTAAGTTAAAGCATTGAATTCAGGCATTATGGCATGATTTTTGAGATTGTCAGGTTTCTTCCTTGTAGCAGCTGCGCATATATGTGAAGTTCTCCTCAATTTTTGTATCTGTTAATACCCCGTGTCGTCTAACGCAACCACAAGACTTGTAATATTAGAACTATGTACTGGATTTGACGAAGTAACACTTTACCTATCTTGAATGGATGTATAAATCAAGAGCGGTATCAATTAGTTTGCTAATTGATGCGGAAACAAACGTGCTGGGACTTTGTATGAATGTTTGCCCTAGCCAGTATACAAATTGGTATTGTTAAACACTAGGGCAATAGCATAACATATTTTAGAAAATCTAAGAAAAACAGTGGAAATAAATTTTTGTAATGTTATCTAATAAACTTTTACTTGCCAATTGATGTTCATTTTATGAGTATTGGTTCACTTTGGTGTTAATATAGAGTGGTTTGTTGTGTTGTGATGAGTAAGCCTTGTTTTGATTTTTTTATTCTTGTTTCTTTCATGATTTCAATGGAGTCAAATGGTATTACATAATAAAGGTTTATGTCCCTTAAGCATTTTGTTCAGATCACATTCCTAAGACATACTCCTTTGATTTCAAGGGTGTTATCAAAAGTTTTATTTATAATCTTTAAAAGGGGATCCCACAAACAGCATAGGGGAATTCCAAATCAACTCAGAATTCAAAGTCCATGGCCAAAAGAAATTGGTGCAAGAGCATCATTTGCGTGTGTACCCTTGTCTGCACAAGTAATCGCTCTTAATTATTTGGAATTGCATGTGCAATCCAAGATTCATGTTCTGAAATACAAAGTTAGTTGTTGCTGAGGCATGTCCTATGTCTCATTTGGCATGAAACAGGATATAACAGAGTTATGAATGCAAAAGGTGACAGTCACTAGTGTTGCAAATGCAACAAGGTTCCTATTTGGCATATTTGATTGCGCAGTTGAGAGTGATTTTGGCACAGGTGATTTTTCACCTGTACTAGGGACTTTGCACATATGTAGGCTAGGGCTCATTAATCTACACAAGCAGTGAGTCCCACTGGCAGGCACAGAATCCCACACATCACATTTCTGCAAGCACTTTTCATCTAAATCGGTATATAACCATCTATTACATTCTGTTTTTCCTGCAGGCATATATTTTCTCAGATCTATGCTTGCAGGCACAAAATACTTTTTATGAGGCATGGTGTAGACATGTGTACATGCAATTGCACCTGTCTCCAGGCATGAACTGAATTCACTACAGCAGTATGCTGGTAGCAGTGCAGCAATTGAAGTTTCAGTTAAGGATAATTATAATTAAGGAACTTAAAATTGACAAGGATTTTATTGTTTCTACCTATGTACATAAAGTAATTCTTTTTGTTTTAGTTAAATCTCTTTACAACAAGCATTTAATTAGGCATTTCTTATCAACTTAGAATAAAGCATTTTTGTGCCATCAGACTTTTCAAGGTGTAACTTGAATTTCACTGAATTTGACATTAATTAATATCAGATGTTTTTGTAGGAAAAGAGTTCTTTTCTATTTCCTATGTTTTACTCTGCTTGGGCCATTTTGCATATGACTGGTTGTTTACTTTTTGTTATTTTTTACAGAGGTGAATTGAAACTACTGTATATTCAAAAGTTTAAACATGTCAGAATCAGACGAGGTAAATTGCCTGTTGTTTACATTCTTTTGAATCAACATTTTTGTGCCCTCTTTGTGTGGAAAATTAAAGGACCTGTATGCAATGTCATCTGGATAAATCATTTATTTTCTTCTGCATTATTCATTAACACTATGATGCAAGTACATAACACTGATCTAATGTTTACAGTGACACTAATTGTGTGTTTAGTGTAAAATTCCCCAGTTGTAAAACCTACTCAGTGGACAAGAGTGGCTATGTTAAGTGTTTTTCTATTGCGTTAATGTGAATTGTATTGCTAGAATATGTTAGAAGTGTTTTTCTATAAGAATGCAATACCTTTGGAAACCATTCCCTTTTCAGTGTTTTTTTCATTTCCTTGTAAGCATTTACTATAGCCATAAAAGTCCAGTAATAGATAAATCTGATAACTGTTTTCTGTCTAGTGTCCACTATGCATGGAGGTTATGGAAATAGATGATTTAAATTTTTTCCCATGCTCTTGTGGATACCAGGTGAATGGTCTTGCATTTTGTTGCACAAGTATTTATATATTTATTTTGTTATGGAAATTTGTGAAAAGTTAATATTTACCTATTTGCTATTATTTAATAGCTTTGAATTTCTATTTCCAGAGTTGCTAGTGTGCTGAGTTATGCAGGCCTTATCATTAGCAGAATACTGTGTGTGCAGTAATTAACATGTGCAAATGATTTTGTGCGCGCAATCACACTGCTAAGAAAATCTTTACATTTTGTTTATTTTCATAATATTCAAAATTCCTTCAAGTTAAGACAACAGAATATGTAATACTATACAAAGCTACAATTATAATCTACATATGTAATATTGTCTAATCTTACATATGCATGCTCAGATGAAATCAAGAAATGAAGAAAAGAGTTGTATGGTGTAGCAAAGATAACATTATAATCAAACAAATTTTTCAAACAAGGAAAGTACTATCATTTAAACATCAGATGTAAAAGCTATTCCACATCATCAGGCTAAACACTGCTCTCAAAAGTCAGAAGTAAGTGATGATTGTGGTCAACATGCTAGGGTGTAAAGTATGAAGATGATTTAAGGGCTGTTTCTTTTCCAAATGAAAAAAGTGGAATGTGAAATCACCAGAAAACGTTCAAGAACACCTATTTGCAAGTGTGATCAATCACATGGGCAATTTATGTTGCACATGTGTGGGTGCATGCATGTGTATGCAATCGCTTGTGCTAAATGATGAGGCCTGATGTTATGGTACTTGAGTTAGGAAAGTTTTTTAGTGGTATTTTTTGACATGAATTTGAAAAAACCTTGTCTTACTGTTTCAAATTATTATTTATCATGTTAAGTCCATCTTCAGCAAAAATGTAGAGCAACTTGAGTTGAGTGCATAGTAAGGCCAATATTCTTTTGTTTTGCATCTGCCTTTAACAGCTTATCTTCAATTTCTTTACTTTTACTGAATAATTTAGTCAGCATACCTTTTTGTTTGTTGGAAGATATCATTCCAACTTATTTTCATTGCAGATATGCAGGTTTTGTTGGCACAGGATAAAAACTGATGAAAATGGCTTGTGCCCTGCATGTAGAAAGGTAAGCAGTCTATTTTAGAATATGAATTAATATTTGAAATTATGAAAGTAGATTGGACTGAAGAGTGTTGTTCACATGATACCCCACATGCATTGTTTATCTGGTCATAGTTTTGTTGCTGTGATGCAGATGTGACATTAAACTTGTGCCAGTTAAATCAACATTCAAGCTATTGCTCCTAGAAACCATTAGTAATAAAGACTATATCCATCATTTTCAGCTTCTGCACCTGTGATAGATTCTCTTGTTTTGCCTATAAAGTTCTATGTTCAGACATTTGTAGACATTTCCTCTCTGGGCATTGCAATGTACACTTTCTTTTAGCAACTGTGAAAAGTAGTTGGGAAATAGTCTTGTTATTTTGTGCATGCAATAGCACATTTTGCAGTACATAAGGGAACTGAGAAAATACTCTCATGGCAGTAATATTATCTGGGAAAATGTGGTCAAAGGATATTTATTATTAGAGGACTACATTCTTTTGTGATTAGCATTATGCTTTATTGGTGGTTGTAAATTTCATTTTAGGCATATTCAGAAGACCCAGCCATGTATCAGCCATTATCAAAAGACGAGTAAGTTTAATGATTTCATGCTATATAAGTCCTTATAGTGTTTGACTTTAATTTTGATCTTCAGTTTAAAATGCCAAACATCATTTTCCAAACCATGTTTTGTATTTTCTGTTCCATATGCTCAAACTTTTTTTGCCCAATCTTGGAAGCAGAATTTAGTGTAGATAATGCCTTGCTCAAAATTACCAGGATGCTTTACCCTACTCTCACTTCAGATTGTTTTTATTTTGACTCAAATGCAATTCACACTGTTTTGCATACAACAACAATAGTAAAATGAAAAAATGTTTGCTTTTGACTTAAGCATATCCATTCATGCTTGATTTTATAGTCAGCTACTATCTTCAATTCTGATTCAATGGGATAAGCTCTCTTCACAATAAGCTTAGCTACTCAGAAACTTCCTCATTATGAAATCACTTTTTGTTCAAATCATTGTTTTTTGTGCAAGTCATATCTTTTTTAGTTTATGTTTATACTTGTATTTAGCTTTTTTATATTGTACTTTTTTAGTTGAAATTTTGACCTTCCATCACTCTTCCTTGGAAAAGCTAGCTTATTTATTTTTTGACAGGACTCTGTCAAAATCTATCTTTATATCGTTGATTTTCTTCCACATCAGTCAGAATATTTTCTCTTCTCTCAGTAGTAGTTTTTTTATTTTATGCATAGTGGAGTCTTTTCCATAGGGATTTGAACTTAGTATGACCCACCATAACAGAATATTTGATCCAAGATCATGAGTGTTTGAGGAATTTTCATGTGTTCTTTATGTTACTCAACTGCCTTTTTGGATCATTCTAACCCAGTATATGCCTAAATATCCACCAAAGCTCTATTTTGGCCTACTGTGAGTATGTAACATCTCTTTGCAAAAGTAGTGCATTGTTTGCTTATTTTTAATTACTTTTTTATCAGGATACAAAAAATAAAGAAAGAAAGAAAACAGCGAGAAGCACAGCGGAAACAGAAAATCTCAGAGAGCCGAAAACATCTATCAAATGTTAGGTTAGTCCGAGGTGTAAAATATCAATAATATATTTAACACTTTGTTGAAGTTGTGCATTGTCATGTTATCTTGAATTTACTATGCAAACTTATTTATCAGAATAAATTTTGATTTGTGAACTTGATCAAGACCTTCAAACACCAGTAACATTCTCTTAGATTAATGTTATGGGGCAAATACCTTCTCCGAACCTCTCAGTAAACTGATGTTTGTTGCTCAGATTTAGACAAATTTCATGAACAGTGAATATTGCTTTTCAGAGTAATACAGAAAAATTTGCTGTTTGTTGTTGGGTTATCACAGCGGCTTGCAGATGTGGAAGTACTTATGCTTATAGTTTATTTTCCTTCAAAGCCCATCTTTAATTGGATGGAGTATTTCCTCCATGTGCAGTTATCAGGTGTTACTCTTAACTGTAGACCAGGTAGATGCATCTGATGAGAAGAAGTCCATATAGAAAAGTCAAAGATCGTCTTTTTTAGTACCTCTGTTTTCATTGGAATAAGTAAAGCTACCTTAGCCTCTTTAGTGTTTGTCCATTCCTTGATATTCTGTATGCTCAATTTTTCAACAGCTGTTAAAGAAGCATGAATATTTTGGAAAGTATGGAAAGATATTGAAAGTTATTATTAATCCAAGTACAAATTATGCAGGACCACAAGTATGTACAATAAGCTTTTTGCTGTTGATTTTATTGTGCTTTTTCAGTTATATCAAAGCAGTTTATAATTATTGTCAGCTAGTATTGACCTTACCTACACCTGAAGTCCTTCACTATTCTCAGTATCTAATTACCCTTTACTTGTCCTTTTTCTATGAACACATCACCAATTATTGTGTAGTTCCTGACTGTTGTATGCCTTTCCAGTCATTGCTGGTATGCTGTGATTAGCTCCAAATTCCAGATTTAGAATAAGCCTGTATGTGGGCTAAAGTTATTGCAGAAGAGCTTGCAATAACTGTTGCACTTTAACCTGTTGTCCTCTTTTGGAATGAATGTATTTATTCCTTCCTAACTTTACATAATTGTGTCTGTGGGGTGTTTATAGATGTGTGTATGCATTTGTGTAGTGTTGTGTGGTATTGCATGCTGTTGTGTTATGTGCTATGCATGTGTATATTTTTATAGATTTTTCATTTATTCTCTTATTGCTTCTATATTTTTATTTCTTTTCAGGGTCCAAGCGCTAGTGCATATATAACTTATAGTAAGGAAGAGGTATGCAGCATTTGGCTTTTTATGGTTTTGTTTGAATTGCAATATCAGCATGTATCACCCTAAGTTGTCTGGCATATAGCTATTGCTACTCTTAATCACATAGAGCAGTTTGCTTTACTGTTCCATTACATTACCTCTATCATGATTGGCAAATTTTTTTCTCTGCCCACCAAAACACATATTTGGTGGGCAGAGAAAATGTGTTGGCCAATCATGATAAAGGTGATATAATGGTCATGTGATGTGTTGTAGTTTCTTGTTCTTAGATAGCTTTCTGTTGATGCTTGCTTTCTCTTCCTAAATGCTATAGCAAAAGATTTAGCGTGGTACCATATTGCTTAATTTAGGCTGAAAGGAAATGGCGTCTTTCTAATGTCTTAGGAATTTGATTTGAGATTAAAATGAGCTCATCTTCATTGTGCTTTCATGAAATCTGCTTTTTCTTGTGAAGGAAAACCTAAAAGCAATACTGGCTGTAAACAATATTCAACAAGATGGCCGAACTCTCAGGTGAGCAGTTGATACCTTTCACATAATATCATTATAACACAACAAAAGCTATTTTACTTTGATTCAGATGCTCTACAGAAATGTCACAATAGAGTCATACAAGTACCACTAGATGATTATATAAAAATTTCATCAATTAACATTATTTTTTGAAACCATTCATTGCCATAACACTGAGTAACTTACAAGCATTCCATTATTGTATTAGAGAATCTGAAATATAGTGCACAACTTAGCAATTTTCTATATGTGTTTATTGTTACCTGTGTGACTCTATTGTGCTGTTTCTGTTGAATGGTTTCATTGTTGAAATGTACAGACTATTTGAATGCACTACTATTTTCCCAGACCTCTCTAATGCACAAAGTTGATGCAAGTTGATGTAGATTTCAAGAAGCATACCAACTCTGAAGTGAAATTTTTGTATATAAAAAGTTTAATTTGATTATTCCATTTTGGTTATTCAGATCATTATTTCTGCACATATTCAGCAGTCACCCCACTCAACCATCTTCTCACCACCATCCATTTTCAATACACCCATAAACTTTTTCATACTTTCATTATGATGCCTAGTTTGTTTTGGATTTTGCACCGCATTTGCACAAGCCCTAAGTACACAAATTCGAAACTGAGTAGAAAATGTTAAAAATCCAATTCTAATTCAAGTAAGGTATTGACTCGTTAACTGGAGAAGTCAAGACATAATATACTTCCCCATTTTCCTTGATGTGTACAACAATATACTCATACATGGCACATGACTTACAGGGTGTCATTGGGAACAACTAAATACTGCACACACTTCTTGCGAAATATGCAGTGCAAAAATCCGGTAGGATTGCTTATTCTACTCTAGAGTCATTTCGTTGTTACATTTATTGCCCATATACCGTAAAATCCCAGATTTGAGCCCTCTTGAATATAAGCCCCCCTGTAAACTAATTCAAATATCCTTCCGAATATAAGCCCCCAAATATAAGCCCAGGGCCTACTTTTGGGATTCTGTATGTATAGTTAGAACAATGAATGACCATGGACAGAGCATATATAGAGCCTCTGTATTTGCTTGTGTCCTTTCCTGAAGTTTTACGTATTGATTGTTAATAGCCTCTCTGATTGGACACTGAATTGTGAATTTTTTAGTTTACACAAGTCATCTATTAACCCAAAAGACCCTCCGAATGTAACCCGCCCCCCAAATATAAGCCCTTTCGACTATTAGCCCACCAAAAACTGCTTACGAACCTCTATAAGCTCAGGGATTATATCTCAGGGACTTTACGGTATTAAAAACACTCAATATTTGAACAGAACTGCATTTCATGAATCTGCATAACTAGGCTCAGTAGCTGCACTCTTCATTTTATGTTCAGCAAGACTTGCATTGAGTCAGAAATATACTGCATTCAGATTTCACATAGTATTAATAAATATTCTTTTCTTTAGTGCTTGATAAGGAAGAACACATAAATTTCGTAGTCTTTAAATGCATCGCAGACACTTCCTTGTAGCACAAAGGTTTTCAGCCTTTTTGGCTGAGCGGAACCCAAAGGATGTATTCCAGTGTCTCGAGGAACCCCTGTTCACATATCTGCATAGGAGATTTTGAATATACTGTCGATCGTAGCATTTGTATAACTTCTGACGGAACCCCTGGACTGGGCTGGTGGAACCCTAGGGTTCCGGGGAACCTTGGATGAAAGCCACTGTTGTAGCATATCAACTGCATTTTCTGTTTTTTCTTTGCTTTTGAAATGTTAACACACCATTTTAAATATACAGGACTGTATGTATTTGCATGAGATGGGGGATGACAATGCTTGTTTTACAAAAGAAGATATGCAGCAAGGGTAAGAAGAATATTTAGTTTGTGTTAAAAGTCAAAGTAGATTTTTTTCACACGTCTAACTATTACACACGACATGAAAAACAAGATACAAAAGCGATACCGCAGGGCGTATGCTCTGTCATAACAACCCTGCGGCCTACACATATAAGCAATCATTCACCCTCTGCTCAACGCCTCAAAAGGGCATCAAAATAGATGTTACTATCTTTGCCTGTGTAATTGTATACATCATCAGTCACACATACGACAAATGAAAATGTAAAAAATTGAAGGCTTTGGCTTTAGCCTCTTTCACATTCTATCACTGGCCTTAGCCGTTTCCTAGTTTATAAATCTATTTGTTTTATCGATAGAAGCATGCATAAATTAGAATTTTTCTCTCCCTTTGGCTTATTGCTATTCTGAAATAATCCACAAATTCCAAATTTGCTTGCATATAACCATATTGGCAAAGCCTTAGCCAGCCTATGAGGTCGAATTAGTACAGAATCCAACTGTCAACTTACGATTTAGTAGTACCACCGTCAAATTTTCACCAAGCAATGACACATGCCAGTTTATTCTTTCAAGTGCTTTGCAATCTACGTTTATTTTTATATGGATTCGAATTAATAAGTATTAGCTCTTGTTGTAGAACTTTTTACTTCTAATTTCCTTCTGGTTCACAAAACTTCTAATTCACAAAAGGGTATTGCTTTCCTTCGACTGTATCGTTTAGACAAAGTACCAAATTGCAAGAATGCTTTGGGTATTCTCACTTAAAGAGAACTGTCTTATTTGGCTTTCAAAAGAGCATTTTAAATTGTCCTCATTGCTAATTTCTATTTATGTTTTCTTTTTTTTTAGAAAGCACCAAGCGTATGAAAGGGAATTATTAGATAATTTTCAAATGTCTTTAGAACAGCGGCGGTAGGTGAAACTTTATTGGAGCTTGTGTTGTGAATGGTCATCATCTCATTTACTATACGTTCTACTACGTCATTTACGTTATGGCCATGTGTTGTATTCATAACTTTGTTTCAATTTTGTTTACTCCTAATTCTTTATTCTTACTCGATTTGTATGTGACATCTTTCTCAACTGTTGTTGTTGCTACCCTTTTGTATATAATCCACTTCAGCTGAGATTCAAATTAGAGAGAGATTAGAAATTCGAACATGCAAGCATGACTGTTTTCTAAAGCTTTTCCTAGTATGGAAACAAAATCACGATATGTCCAGCTTTTTAGTTCAGTGACTTCCTTGCTATGCGCTTTGTTTTGGATCGTGTCTTCTCCTTCAAAGTCCGTCACCCATGGCCTAATTTTAATGCAGGACCGTATGCCATTGCTTATTTTTGCCTCATTCCCAAAACAACATGCAGAATGCATGACAGTTTCATGACCCATTTGTAATTTAGTTCCTATTGAAACGACTATTATTGTTGCGTTGATTCAATCTCTTTTGTTTATCTTATTTACACATTGTTTCCATTTCTTGCAGGAAAAGTCAAGAAATTGAAAATGTATGTATCGGTTTATCTTTTACTTATTTAGAATTTAAGGAAAATTTTTATTTTTTAGAAAACTCCTTAATTTATGAAAAGACTTTTTATATCACAATTTTTCAAAGTTGCATGCAGATGTGAAGACATATTTGGCCTATTTAATTGTTGTGTCCACTCATGCTACCATTTTGAAGCTGATATATTTTATACTATGAATTTCAAATCAATATTTATATCCTTTTTACGGTAATGTCCTCCTCAAACCTTAAGAAGTTGGGCTCTTCATAAAGAAATTGTTGAGTACACCTCCTAACAGTTGAAGTTGACCACATCTTAAAATAGTGATTAAGTAATTCACAGCTGTGTGTAGTCCGTACGCATCCTGATTTTGCCCTACTTATAGTGATGGTCTGGTCATTCGATAGGAGTTGAAACAGCACTATACAGGCTTCATGCAGTCTGGAATGTCAGGGAGACGGGTATCACAATTTAGGTGGGTCGGGGTAAGTCAGGGAGTGTCAGAAATATATGTTGAAAAGCAATAACGAAATAAATATATTCATTGATGAAACAAACACATTTTAAAGCATTATTTTGTAGCATGGGCACGAATTTTTAAGCATTATTTTGTAGCATGGGCACGAACTTCATGAAAGTATTCTCCTTTGTTGTTTGCGGCTGTTCTCTTTACGTCTTTAATTTTGCAATTAAAGTTAGGCTCTTCTGTTTCCTTCAGTTTAGCGATTCTGTATTTAAACATAGCAGAATTGCCCTTACAGAGAGTGCAAAACATTTATTTGCAAGACATTTCCTTCTTTCTACAATTTCGCATTTTGAGTTGTGTTCATCGCGTTTCTTTATTAATGGAAGTGTATCTGTCAGTGATTCATGATCTACTTAATTGTTTTCCCCAGGAGCTGCAACAACAACAACAGCTGCACCAACAGCAGCCACAGCAACAGCAACCGCAGGTCCAGCAAAAAGAAGATTGGAATGAAGAAATTAATGACGGTGAGATGAATGTTTGTGGTAGATGAGAAAGCATGAATAGTCAATGTCACATAAATAGAACAAGACAGATTTACTGCCATCTTCGTCCTCCCGTTTCATTTCTTTTTATAATGGAAGTAGGGTATGCTTGGTTGTCCAATCAAGGGGAAGTTAGAGCGCTCGTTTTCTCATACAAGTCCCAAAAGTCAACTTACTTTGGAAAACAAGTCAGGTTTCGATTGTGATCCAAAGAAACGTACATGTTGCAAGTGTGAAGTGATTTTTATATCAAGCCTCGTATTTTCCCCGTAGAATGTTTGACAGTTAAAACTGAGTTTTTGTTATCATCTACAAGTATTTGAGTATCATAGGAAAAAATTATGGTCACATAGTACTACACATTACATAATGCCTCAGAATGACACATTTGAATATCGTTTCTTTCTCAGGGCAACATAACTCTGCTCTTCCACCAAGGGCTGCATGGTAAGTAGCCGGCCTTTGATTTCTGCATTTCGTTTCAACTGCAAACAGTGGCGTAGAGCTAAATTAATAACTGGGAAGGGGGGCTAATGCATAAATGCATGTATTTTATAGCGAGGCTATTTAGCAATGGGTATCATTCGAAATAGAAAGAGGCCAGCTCCCAGTTTGAAAACCTTGCTCAATAACAATGGTGTGGTAAAAGAAACTAACATAAAAGAAAATTGAAAAGTGGCCATTTTAGAGACAATATGATTTAATGTTATGAAAAAGTTGAAAATAAGTGAAACCGTTTGAAGAATTCCTCTTCAGAAAAAGTGCTATATGGTGATGTTGCCTATTCTAGGAGTACGCAACCAGAGTTTTTTCAACAATTCCCTTGTCGTTTTTTGCTCTTAATCAGCATCCCATACATGAAGAATCAATGAAGAATCTTCCATAAAAGAATCAATCCCTTTTAAACTTGATTCTTTCATCGAAAAGCAGGTACTTGAGAAATATGAGCTTGAAAGCCGATTTTTGTATGTGTTAGAGTATTGCATGACTTTTATTGGTAGGCTTTGATCCATTTAAGGAATCTAGCAAGTATTTGTTTGGAATAACTATGGGGGGCTCGAGCTCTCCAAAATAAGGAAAAATTAAGTGGAGGCTTAACGTACGTGGAAAGAAATCCCATTACTTATAAGAATGAGTTCCACGATTTCCTCGTTCAAAAAGAAATTAAAGGAATTCCTGCACAGTTAGCATCCTTTCCCAAAACACGATCCCTGGGAAGACCAGCAATATCTGCCAATATTACTTCAAGTTTAGTTCTAAATTTTTATTTTACTTTTCTATGTATTTATAATTAATAGTTGAAAGGGATTTTGTTTTTAAATAAGATAAATTAAATGAAATAAATTAAATCCCCTGAGCCCCCTCCCTCCATCTGTACACCGCTGTCTGCAAGTCCGGTTTAGCTTTTAATAGCTTTTTACTATTTCTTATTTCGCTGTAATTAAATAACCAAGTACTTCATTTCTTGTTTCAGCAAGGTTGAATGAGTTGTACAGAAATGTTTTGAATTGTTTGCTTCTTGCTAATCCTTTATCTGAAAGTCATGAATGGTAACATTTCTAGGGCTGAAAAAGAAGCTGAAAGGGATACAATTGAAGGTAGAAAAGAATCTTTGGAGGAGCAAGCAATTTGCTCCTCCTGGTCAACAACAAATGAATTGAAAGATTATGTGGATAGCAGGCAGGAGAAGGAAAGATGTGAGGATAGTATATCACCATTTCAACACAGTACGTCACCTTTGGCAGGCAGTCTACCTAAGGAGATTCTACATCCAAACTTTGCCACTGGGTGGGCCACTTCTGAGGAAATAGAATCATTGAATCATGTTGGACCTGCGATGCAGGATGATAGAACCGATCAGTCTTATTTATCCGCGTTTTGGCCAGTGCATGATCTTGGTCTCAAGAACCTTCAAGTGTCAAATGATGATGATTTAGGTATGTTGATATAATTACGATTATGATGATAATGTTAGTTTGTTTATGATCTGGTTATGCTTCTGATATTAATATAAAAATATGGCAGCCATTATATTGTTGTGCTATTTAGTCCATGATACTAGTCGCCCTAATTTTTGTCCCCCAGTTTTGCCCCCATTTTTAGACAACTCAGAAGAATTTTTCGTTTTTGAAAGTCGATCTTCTTCATTTGCACTGTACCCCCTCCACATATACTATCGCTTTTGAGACTGAATCTTTCGTCGAAAAGCAAGTGCTTTAGAAATATCACCTGGAAAGCCAAATTTGTTGTGTTAGATAATTGCATAACTTCCCTTCGTAGGCTTTGATCCATTTGAGGAATCAAACAAAGGTTTATCTGATATATTTGCGATTGAAACTGAGTCAGGTGCAAATCAAAATGCAAAGCCGAATGTTGGACAGAATTCTTGGCCAAATATACCAGGTGGAAATGATAATTACTTTGCTAGAATGAACAAGGACATTAGCCAACAATACTCCTTGTTTGGTGATACATCGCAAGGTAGGCTATGCATCATCATCATCATCATCATCATCAACAATTTATTTATAGTAGGCAAAAGAAATTAAGATAGCAAAGTTACTGCTAATTAAGGCCTACTGGCTTAAAAAATTAAAACACATTTCAATTGTGAAATAAAAATTGGTACATATCATGTTAGGTACCCAACCTGTGGTATATATATTTTGCAAAGTCTACATTTGAAGTTCTCGCCCTTCCAACATTTAATATGGCTTTTGAAAATAGAAAGTGTGTTTGCTTGTTTGATTATATTTGGTAAAGTCAACCAAAGTC